>JAQSVH010162726.1:0-51474 GCA_029448705.1 Adansonia digitata | reverse complement strand
TGCAGCCATTAGAGCTGGTGGTTGGAAATTTGGATCCACAAAGCCTGGGTTCCGAAATTGATAAAGAAACAAAGAAAGTATAGAGTTCGGCATTCTTTTTCCTACGAAGTTTTCCAGTAGACATTGGAGCCATTTTTTTTTCCCCTCTTGAAGCCTGCGGTTATCATCTTGTTTTGTTTTTTTGGTCAAAGTTGTTGGATCTAAGAATTTGGAGACAATTTTCTTTAAAGACAAATCATGGTGGTGGGGTTATTACAGCGTTTAAGGAATTTGGAGTTTAGTTGAAATTGTAAATAATAATCTATGCTATATATAAAACTTTATTTAAGTTAATGGTATTAAATCAAGTAATAATACTAAAAAATGTCAAAATGATATTAATTCAATTAGAAAATAATAAAAAAATAATATAAAAAATTAAAATAAAACATATAAGTTTCTATCCACTGTAAGAAAAAAAAAATCATTTTTTTGTATTTTTCAAAATATAAACTTTTACACACATTTTTATCTACCCGCAGTTCAAATGTGCTATAATCTAATAATATTATAAAACTTTGAGTTGGTGTCATGGCACCAGTTCAATTGGGGAATTGTAAAACTATTTAAAATTAATTTAATAAACATAAAATTAATAAAATAATAATTAATTATCTTTTTTAAAAAAAATAATGCTATTTTTTACCTAAGAAACTATCATTTTTTTACTTCAAAAGAAAACAACCTATATTTTTACTTAAAAATACTCATATTTTAATAAATTATTTATTTCAAAAATAAATTAAAATATTTTAATGCATTATTTATTTAAAAATAAATTAAAAGAAAAAATTAACTAAAATAATGAGCATGTTAAATAATAATAATAATTATAATAATACTGGTGCCGATAAGCTACATAAATAAATAATTCTAAAATAAATTAATTTTTAAATTTGCATACAATTTCTTTAACAAAAGGATTAGTTACTTTGGGTATTTTTAATAAGCAAAGGATAAGAATGAAATCTTCGAGTGCAAAAGGGGAAAAAAATTGTAGTGCTGGCTTTTTCTTCAAGGGCATGATTGAATATTGAGAATTGAAAACATTTAATTATTTTAGTACAAAATAATATAGTTGGGCAGGTAAGAATTGAGATATGAGCAATCATCGTGTGGCCTTTGTTTAAGTCTTCCATTGACTTACTATTAAAAAAGAAAAGTCTTCCATTGACTTAAAAGGAATTCCTTAAAAATTCGTCTCCAATCACTCAAAAAATTGGTAACATGTACTGGAGTCTGGGGTTGAGCTTCTAATTTCATCAATGGAGATTTTTACTGGACACCCAAGTTTCTGAAGCAGTGAGTGATGATGAGACGAGGCTCGAGCCAACATTTGGGCAAATACTTTTTTATCAAGATTGACTACTGTAAGTAATTCTGAAAAATCCCCTCTTTTTATTTGGGCAGATTAAACTTTCTAAACTAAACCTTCATATTTTTATTTATGTATTTCTTTTTACTTTTGCAATTAAAAACAATTAAATATCAATAGAAGAAAAAGCTGAAAATAATTAGCACAAAATTTTAATAATTAAAAATCAACAGAAAACTTTAAATACAAAGAGTTGATGAGATTTTGTTCATTGTAATTCTAATTTGTAAATTAAATTAGATTTGATTAGTTATGTTATATTTGTACAATTATTTTGGTATTTGTACTTTTATTTTAGGATCTAATAAAGTTCTAAAACCCAAAGTAGTTCAAGGATAGAATGAAGGGTCCGGTAAATGCTCTGTCTATGCCCAACGTTTGCTTGTAGCAGCTTGTTTTCTCAGAGATTGTGTTTTACATTTGGATGGTAGAGACCAGAGATATTGTTTATTCTTTTATTAAACTTTAAAATATATATAATTTAACGTATTTTTAATGTTATACTATGATAATATTTATGTATTTTTTATATGATATAAATTATATAATATATATAAATATAAAAATTATATAAATTATATAATTAAAAATAAATTGAATTTAGACCTTAAATTTTGAAGTATGATTCAACTCATTTTATGAAGGAGTTTAATTTTTTTATATAAATTTATTTCTTAAACTTAGTATTTTCATCTAAATACTTCTAAATATTGAACTTAGTATTTTTTGAATTTAAACAGGTGAGCCGGTCATAAACAACTACTCTATAAGTAGAGGGATAAAAAGCCAACAAAACCAATATCCAAAACAGCCGACTCCAAAGACAGCCTTGAACAATCCAAACAGTGCTCCCAACACCGTAATCAGTGATAGCAAACAGAATTCTACCATACCAAGAGATGAAATTAAGCAACAGCCAAGGCTATAAAACTACCATGTGGAAGTCTTTATCCTTTAAGAACCAATTTCTCTTCCTCTTCTTTAAAATGAAAAAGAAGGCTAAACTCAAATCTAACTCTTCCACTTACAAAGAACCCAAAACCTTTATTATTCCTCAATGGAAAGCCCAATATTTTCTCCAAGTATTAGGTACTATGCTTTCAATGTACGGAAAAAAATTAAAACCCACTCATTCTCTTGGTATTTAGTTTGAGATTGGAGGAGATTGTTCGAGATTTGTTGATGGTAAAAATATATTTATTTGAGTGTCACTGAATCTCTTATCTCTATGATGACGCAACATTGACTCAAAAACTATGGGAAATTCCTTCATTTAGAAAAATTGTTCTTAAATAACAATCAAATAAGTATCTTGTCTACCAAAGATCAATTCACCATCATCGTCACTACTCAGGATTTCATGTCTCTAAATGTGACCTTCAATTATTTGGTTTCAAACTAAACCAATCAGCGCATCTACTCTCACTTAAATGGTGTTCTGAAAGGATTTCTCAAACTTAGGTTCTATTTGGTTCAATTTAAAATATTAATTATTAGTAAAAATTTATTTAATTTTAATTTTAAAATATAATTTAAAAATTAATATAAAAATTTTTAATATATTTTATAATATAAGGCTTAAACGAAACTTTCAAAAATCAATTGGGTGGGACTTTGACTCAACCCTAAAGCCATCTCTCTTCAATCCTAATAATAATCAAGCATTAGTAGTAAGGCAGTATTGTGAAATCACCAAGAAAGAAAACATATGACAACGCAAAAACAACAAATAAATATATGTGTCAGTTTTGGTGGTTGCGCAATGGTAGCTTGCGCAATATATGTGTTTTTCAAGGTTATATCACTCCAAAAGGATTAAAGATAAAAAAAAATCTAAATATGATATATATATTTTTTTCTAATATCACTTGTCATGATGTTATTATTCTTTTTCTAAATGATATGTCCGATAGGATCTGCAATACACCTTCTTATATACCCAAATACCTTTTAACTTATCATGGTGCTATTACTTTATTCTCAAAAAACATGCTTGATAGAATATGTAGTGCACCTGCTTGACAAGATCCTATCCCTACGATATTCGATGTGGAGTCATAGTTGGTCTACTCTGCTTACCTATTCATTAGAATGCTCAGTGTAGAACCGGACAATCAATGATTAGCTTTAACATCACCTGTCACAAAACTATTATTCTCTTTCCAAAAGATATACTTAATAGAATTTGCAGCACACTTGCTAATGTGCCTAAATACTTTCTTTTTCTTATCTGATGTGAGATTGATGCATCTTATTTATTTTTTCAGAAAACTTGACATAACATTCTCTCTGTAATCTTGTAACGCCCCATCTAGGGCTTTTCCACTATTCTTACTTACCCACCCTCAAGGTGTTCGGCATCACATTTTGTCCACCTTGTCTATCCCATCCATTGGGGTGCTTAGTTGAAATCAGACAATCAAGAATTAGCATTGATACCACTTGTCATGAATCAATTACTTTTTCCGTAAAGACCTACCTAATAGGATATGTAGTACACTCATTTACATGCCCAAAGATCTTCTTATTCTTTTCTAATATGAGATTAATGGACCTTGCTTATTTCTTTAGAGTGTATAGCATTACATTCTCCCTCACCAAATCTCGTAACATCTTCGTGATGGGTTTCTCCATTAGCTCTACCTAACTCACACTCAAGGTGTTCAACGTGGAGTTGCGGTTGGTCTATCTTGCCTATTCTACCAGTTAGGGCGCTTGGCATAAAATCAAATAATTAAGGGTTGGCCTTAATATCATTTGTTACGATATCATTATTCTCTTCTCAACAAGATATGCCTAATAGGATGCGTAATGCATCCACTTATATGCCGAAAGACTTTCACTTCTTATCCGATGGGAATAATGTATTTTGACTACCTTTTGAAAACACTTGGCTTGACATTATTATAATAGTACTTTCCACTTTACAAAATAATGAAATCCATTTCATATAACAACGTCAAATCTTGATTCATAACAAGAAAGAAATTCACTTGGTTCAATTTAGATGGCATAAATATAAATTTGACCTTCGAATTATACAATCTAAGTCATATTTCCTTTATTATTTTATTTGAGTCAATTTGATTTTCATTCTATTATTCTTGTTAATATCGTATAAGTTTAACGGCATTACTCATGTGCAAGCATGTGATTAACTTCTTTGGTAACTTTAGGATAATTTTATCAATAATTGATCAAAAATTAACTAGAAATAGACAAAAAATGATAAAAATGTGGAAAAAATTTAATGTTTTCTTAAGCTAAATTGAACGAAATTAATAGGACGACGGATAGACTGGAGTTAATAGCATAGGACTAATTGAACAAATAAAAGAATATGGTTCAAAATGATTTAATTTCAATAGTTTGAGGCCAAATTTATAACTATGCAAATTTAGATGTGAATCCTGGCATCTAATTGTCTGTATTCAACTTCGAATTGTGACTGAGAAGGTGAAGCTAAGGTGTTGATGAGGAATATGTTTTCCCTTAATAACATAAAACTTTCATAGTATTTGGATTTTGTCAGTCCAATCATTAAAAAAGGAAAAAAAACAAAGGCTTGTGTGAAAATGAAGCTCATGCGCTGTAAACTAAAAGAATAGGGATACCTGTGGAATTGGAAGAAAAGTGAAAGTTTTAATCTAATAGTTAGGATGCACCATGTCCTTTTAACTTTATAACCCGAAGTCAGCTTGGAGTTTGTTTAAGAAATTAATGCTAAGACATTGCCTCTTCCGTGCAATTATTTGAAGGAATAAGCTGTGAGGTGCGTCTTATATTATCTTATATTTAATGGTTAACAGGTAAATTGACTTTCACACAATATACCTTATAATGATATAGGTATCTAAATTTAAAAAATAAAGATTAGCTTCCTGAATTTATAACGTCCATCTAGTTATATCAAAAGACTAATGTCATTATATAAATGCTAACTTAACTAATTTTCTCAATACTAAGTAATGACGTATCCATCACATAACGTCAGAAATTTTGAAATTAGCTTTTTATATAAAATTTTTTAAATTATAACTTCAAAAAATTAAGAAAATAAAACTTTCAAGATGGTAACATGAAATTACGATGTTGAGTTGACACATGATGAACTAGAATCGGTAAGAAAAAGACATTTCATTATTGGACTAACTTGATTAATCGAATATAAGTTTAGGTACTTAATTTTGATGTTTTAAGTAACAAATGGCATAGTTAATTCATTGACCAATTTATATTTTAAGCCTATGTCAATAGTGATTTATTTTACTAAACTAGTTAGGTTGTATCTCATGCTTAAGTTTAGGTACTTAGTTTTGATGTTTTAAGTAACAAATGGTATAGTTAATTCATTGACCAATATATATTTTAAGCCTATATTATTATTACTAAACTAGTTAGGTTGTGTCTGATGCTTATGATAATGGATAAATTTTTATGCATGCATGCATCACCAAAATATCACTTAGTAAGCAACAAGATCTGTTAAACATTTCTGGAGTTTTTGTTAGAAAGCAAAAGCTCTATATGAATATTCATATGTTAAATGAATTAATACATACTTCATCTATTAATAATAACAGAATTTCGAGAATTAAACTGCCCTAGTACGATTTTGAAATGCTGAAAGGAACTTTCTTCAAGATATAATCTCTGGCTAAATCCTGGCATCTTGAATATCTTGGGGAATACTGTCTGTTGAACTATTTCTAGAAGTGATGTGTGATTGTTTTGCTTTAGTTCTTTTGTAAAAGTAATTTCTTGTATTTAGGAAACCATAAAGTCGAAAATGATATATATAATTTATCCAAATTAACAGTAATTAAAGGCATAGCACTGAAAAAGAAGCAAGGATGAATCACCAGAATCAAAAATAAATTCAAAATGGAAACAAATTAAGTTATTCAGTTCATAAATAGTGCAAACACATTGTCTTTCAATACCCAAACACACCAATTCAGTTCTTCATAGATAAATAGAGAAAGTGAGAAGCCAAAGTACTGGAAGGTTCTTGGTCTTCTCTTCTCTTTATTCGACTGAAGCTGCTTGATAAATATATAAGATCCCTAGCAAATTAGATTCCATCAGACCAATTTCAATAACAAACTGATTGTAAAACTAACAAAGTTTAGGCCAAAACCAACCTCATACATCAAATGATTAAAACTCAAAAGCCTTTGTCTTCGTCATCCCAGGTTTTAAGCTTATCAAGAATATAAGCATTGATCTCAGAGTTCAATTCTTTCAGCCGCTGATTCCTTGCCCTAATTTCGGCAAATATCGAAGGAAAGTCTTCCAGCCCTGGCTTGGCGATATGAATCGCCACTGTCTGTTTCTTTTTCTTATCCTTTTTCTTCTTATCATATCCTTTCTTCGATTTGCCAGGCTAAATACAAAAAGCAAAGAACAAAACAAAACAAAGAATATATTAAGAGATAAAAACAATCCAAGAATTTTCCAATAAATTATAGGAAACAACCTCAAACTTGGGTTTCCTTGACCTCCGATGTTTCTTTTGGGAAGCTTCAGGTCCAGTTTCATTTCTTGCTCCCAGGAAATTGTTCCTTTTCTTCACCATCTCTGCAAGTTATCAGTCATTTTTAATTCATAATTTAAATAGGAAAACAATAGTAGGGTTTCTTGGAAGATTCCACGATTAAAAATTAGTACTATAAAATGCTTTTTGAACACATCGATGACATTTTACGGATTACAAAAGAGAGAAACTAGAATACGAGAATAAAACGAAAAGAAAATAATAGAGAAACCGGCAAGTAAGTAACATGCAACAATCCAGCAGCCCCCCTAAAATAACCGTGAAATCCAATAGTTTATAAAACTAACCTTAACAAAAAAAAAAAAAAATCTTCTACTGATTTAGCGACGCCGGCACGTCAGGACTCAGAGTAGGTTGAAGGATAGAGACTTCGCAAGTTCAGTGCGGACGACTTATTTATTAAGAAACATTTGCAGAAATGGTTCTGTCTTTTTCCTTTTAGTTAGACCAAGAAAAATGAAAGCCACTTTATAGGAAAGATGACGCTGTGGTATTTTGCGAGGAATCGCTCGACCATGGGAGCGATCGCTAGGAATTCTTCAAAGGTCTCGTGCGATTAGAGACGGGCCAGGGGGATGCAAGCTGTGGTAGTGAGAAGCAGAGTTAACAATAGAGAGTTGGAAAGTTCGGACAACTCATTCTCTAAGAAACATTTATTTATAATTTTTTTTTCTTTTATTTATTTTTTTAAGGAAGATAAGCTGTGCCTAAGAAAAATATGTATTTAATCGTCTTATGTACTTGAATTTTAAGATTTATTATTATAACATTATAATTATAAAGAGAAATATCAGTGTTAAATTGTTTAAAATTTACATTTTGTTACATAATTTATACTTTGTTAATCTCATAATTTATTAAGTTTCATGTTTTATTAACGTAATCACCGACATATTTTAAATAAATTTTAAATATTTAATTATTTATTTGATAACAAAAAATTTTTATCATTAAAATATATTGTGAAAAAAAATATTATTTTTCATCTCAATAAGGTGAATATCGAATTAATTTAAAAGTTTATTTACATAACAAATAAAAAAAATTAATAAACTTGGTGATCAATTTGTTAAATGTTAATTGTAATAAATTTATAAATCGTGTTAATTAGCTTTTTCTAGATAAAAATAGGTCATTATTTATAATTTTTTTAAATTAAACAAGAATTTTCCTTTGAACCTATATAAAATAATTTTAAGAAAAACTTAATATGACGCCAAGTATTAGCTCAAATAACATACATGCTAGATAAACTCCTGAAGGTTGTGGTACAAGTAGGGGCGGAGGGTAGTTGCAGGGACGGCCCCCAAAAATTTTGAAAATGCCTATAATATATATACTTATATGTATTTATACATTAAGTATAGTTAAATTGACTCCAAAAATTTTGAAAATGCCCTTAATATGTATGCTTATATGTATTTATTTATTAAATATAATTAAATTGATCTTAAAATTAAATATATATTTATTTATTTTTTTGTCTAACTTAATTTTATGCATTAGAATTCATAAACAAATATAACGATAGTCTTACTCCCTCAAAAATTTTAAAATTTTTAATATATTATTATTTATCTCTTAATATTTTATCAAATAAATATGTTGTACATTTATCTCTTGACTATCATTAAGTTCAACATATTAATTTTAAAAAAGTTGTAGTGTTCTATATCTTTAATTTTGGCCGAAGGTAATTAGTGCCTTACCGATAGATATATTGTTTTTGTTATAGTATTGATATATATTGATAACAATATGTTTGACATATTGTTTTAGGTTTATCAGTATTTTTCAAATATTTTTTCGTATTTGTATATTTATAGCTTATTTTTAGTTCCTTAATAAAATATATTTTATATAAACATACAAATATACTCCATTTTATACATTTACATATGTTTATATGCAAACATAAATTTTATAATTTAGTATCAACAAATTTTAAACATCATATAAATAACTATAAAACTATTTGAAATATATAGTAAATTATTATTAATTAGGTTCAATAGCCTAATAAATCAACATATTTTATTTTTAAATGTAACAAAGAAACTATAAAAATAATCAAGACATAAACAACTTAAAAATTAGTGAAAAATCAAATAAGTGAAATTAAAAGATTAAAAATTTTGTACCAATCGATATAAACAGTTACGTACAATATGACCAATACAGATTGATATAGAAACTAAAATCGTACACTATTGTACCTTTTCACTTTACTTTAATTCTTAACAAAAGTAAACCTGAATTCTTTTTATCTATTATTAAATAAACTAATTTACCAAAAGTGAAGAAAAATACTTATAAATCTTATTAATAATTAAAAGATTTACAATAACTATTTAAAATTTGAGTACGTAAATTTATTTATTTATTAAGGTTAATGAAAAATTAAACATTTGAAAATAATGTAATTAAATGTAACTTTTAATTTTTTTATTATAAAATAAATTTATTTAACAATTGTTTTAATGAAACTAAAGTTCTTACTTATAAATTGAATAAATCCTATTAACAGGAAAATATTTGGTTTTAACGAAAAATTTAGTTTTAAGTTAAAACTAGGTCATTATAATAAAAATTTATACAATAATTAATTAGTGATACTTCTTTTTTTATAGTCTCACTAACTTTTAAATTGTAATCTTGTACTTTTAGTCATTATTCAAATATAGCTATTTGTTTATTTTTATTTAATTACTTCTATTTACATTATATTTATGTGCATGGATAATATAGATTATAATGTGTTTATATGTTAAAATTCAAGTTTACCAAATCAATTGTTTTCAATAATAGTATAATTAATTTAATAATATATCATATTTTTATACTAAATTATTTAATAAATTAATTTTATATAACAAAATAATTTATATTTTTATGCTAAGAAATATTGATTCAAATATATAAATATAATTAAAAATATCTTATTACAACAAAAACTTATTTTAAAATAATAATAATAAATTAATAATTTAGTTTTAAATATAACTATTTAAATTACCTAAAAATTATTAAATTTAATATAAAATAAATTATGTAAAAAAATCTAAAATCAAATTAAATCCAAATATAAATTAAAATAATCTAAATTTAAACTAATTCGAATGCTTAGAATTACCACTTTTACTTGTACATTTAAGAAATTTATTACTAAGTCAGGTATAGCTCATATAATGATCAAAAATAAGGTTTATATGTAGTGAAACTACGTACATTGGTCATTGACAGCCGCCAATGTTGGCAACATAATGACCGTAGCACTGGCAATACAGCCTCAGCTCTACGATTTGGTCTCCACAGTGCTCGTCAACGTCCCTTCAGGAACAAAAATATTCTGCTATATTATCAAAGTGGCCAAAAATATACCTAGTTTGGCAGTGATTTGGAACAAAATAGTATGCACGCTAATTTAATATACCAAGTTCAGAGGTTCACATAATGTATAAGAATTATTAGGTGTTTAACGAGAATGGTTGGACTCTTTTGTTGAGATGACACGAAAAAAAAAATCAAAAGAATTAATGAAATTGAGAAACTTGACGATCAAGGTAAGGTGCACATCCGAACTGAGACTAATATTAATAATTTGGAAAAGATAAAAGCAGCGTTAGGAGATAAGAAGCAAAGCTAGACAAGAAAACTATTGACTCAAATCGTGCGATTCCGCTCGAGACTACGCGGTTTGGCATAGAATATCGCATAACAACTTCGCTTTCAATGCAAAATACGTGTGTGTGTGTGTGTGTGTATATACGGGACACCACATGCATACGTGTTATACCCATTTGATTATGCATTTGTGCATTCGTCACGACGATAAAATTGAATCGGACTAAATTTAGATAAAATTAAATTCTAATTTTTTAATTATCGATTCTAATTAATTTTGATACCTCCACTCACTCGTGTTTTTTCCTATCATATTTTTCCTTTCTAGAGTTTGTGAAGGATATTTTTGCAAAATAAATGAATGTGGTGGTATTTTTCTTAATATCCTAAAAAAATATGATGTGATAAAAAAAACCAATTTATTTTTTCCCATTGGTGAAAATTATAGATACCTTATTTTGTCTGAGCTTTTTTTTTTTTGTTTTAACAATTTGGAGCACGGACAGTGGTATCTCTTTAAAGCCCACAAGTCAGTGGCACCTTTTTTCAAAGCCCACGAGTCAATGGCACCTTTTTCAAAAGCCCACAAGTCAGTGACACCTTCCTCAAAGCCCACAAGTCAGTGGCACCTTTTTCAGAAGCCCACAAGTCAATCGTACCCTTTTCAAAGCCCGTAATTCAGTGGCACCTCTTTAAAGACCACAAGTCAGTGGCACCTTTTTCAAAGCCCACAAGTTAGTGACACCTCTTCAAAGCCCACAAATCAGTGGCACTCTTTTCAAAGCCCACAAGTCAGTAGCACCTCTTCAAAGCCCATAAGCTAGTAGCACATTTCAAAGCCCACAAGTCAGTGGCACATTTTCAAAGCCCACAAGTCAATGGCACCTCTTTAAAGCCCACAAATCAGTAGCACCCTTTTAAAAGCCTATGAGTCAATGGCACCCCCTTTAAAGCCTACACAAGCTGGCGGCACCCGAGTCAAAGCCCACACAAGCTGGTGGCACCCAAATCTATCTCAAAGCCCGCACAAGTTGGCAGCACCTGAGTCAAAGCCCACACAAGCTGGTGGCACCTAAGTCAAAATCCGCACAAGTTGGCGGCACCCATATAAAAAATTTATGATACTCTGTACCTGCCTAAGGGGGTCAAACTTTAGAAAACCTAACAGCCTAGTGTTATGGGAGCATCATTCCATCTCAGATAAAATAGTGTCTATTCATCTTTGCCCTGTTCCTGATTCTTAATAACGGTCAAAGAGGGGCAGTTGTAGGCACTTAATTTTGTCTGAGCATTTTTTTTTAGTAGTCTGAAGCACGAACGGGGGCAATGATCGCCAAAAAGTATTTCGAGGAGGTCAAGAAGGCCTATAAATCATATTAAAGGTAAATCCAAAAATGTGGCTTCAAAGGACGTAGTTCAAGGTGTCCAGAGACAAAAAAGATGAGAAAATTCATAATTTTGCTTGAATGCATCGATACATGGTTTTCATGTATCGATACAATGCTCCAACGATCCAAAATTTTGAAATGTCCTAATTTGTATCGATGCAACATGTAGATGTATCGATACATAAGCTTCTGTATCGACATAGGACCTCATGTATTGATACTAGGGCATGGTAAGACCAAAACATGCATTCTGTAAAGAAATGTATCGATAAATATTAACATGTATCAATACAATGGTTCATAGTATCGATACAATGGTTCATAGTATCAACACAATGATCATTGTATTGATACAATGTTCATTGTATCGATACACTCAAGGTTTTTGGACCAAATGTATCGATACATAGAGGCCATTTTCCACGGTTCAAGCATTTTTGACTCATCCATCATTGATCCAAAACATAATTTTAACTCATTTCTTTGCATCAGAAAAGATCAAAACCTATATCAAATTATGAATTTGGACTTTTGAATTAATCAAAACATTTTTTGAAGTACGAATTAGATCAAAGGGGTCAATGTCACATGATCACCGTACTTCTCCCTAATTTGTTAACCAATATCACCATCAGCCACCCTATTTGCTAGAAAATCATTTCAGCATTTAAACCATCCACCCTATGTCCATCACATTGGCAGCAAGTTGCTCCCTACAACCACTATATAGCCACCATGCTGACATCACTTTATCCCCATTGAGAAATAACAAAAATCACCTCTAAATTGGCTCTAAAATGCTGGTATAAATAGACCACTTCTATCTCAGCTAAAAAAGGTTAGATTCCAGCTCATTTTCAACTTTTAAAAACACATTCACACATTAAGAAAATCAAATGCCATAGCCCTTCACTCACCACCTAAAAACCACCCCAAAACACTCATTCCTAACCATTACATATTCTAAAAATCACCCTCATTCATATTAGAACCAAAACCTCATTGTTTCTCTTTTTTTCTTGTTTATTAACAACAAGGAAAAGAGAAAAATTCAAGCCACCTATGTTCCTCCAACTATTTGGCCAAAAATTGAAGTTTTATTGGTATAACTTTCTAATTTATCTCTTTTATTTTTTTGTTTTTCAGCATCTTCATCATTTTAGTGAGCTCTCCATGTTTCCATCACCCTCTTAGGATTGTCATGCATCATTGTGGCTTTTGGTTGTAGCAGTTTAAGATTTGGATGCCTTAATGCCCCTTTGATGTGTAAAATGCCTTATTTCATCCTCATTATTTTGATAGCTCTTGCTCATGCATTTTATGCCATATCCATGCATCTTGTTATTCTTAATCCATGTGGGCATCATTAGCTTAACACATTTCAAGCACATTTACACATTAGCTTGCATGCATCGTTGTCATTTTCAACATCCATAACATTTTCTTGTCAAAATGCATAATATTTTCTTTATCTAGACCATTGGTAAAGCTAGCATCCCCATTCATGTTATGTTCCATCCCTTTGTATGTTGATTGTCTTCTCCTTGTCTAAATGCATGTTTGATGGCTATCAAAAATTAATTTTCAAAACCTTCCCAAGCCAAGCATGTTAACCTCAACCAATAAGGATTAGCATAAACTTAACATTTTCCTTAAAGTTAGCAAAATATCTTGGGAAAAACTAAGTTTTCTAGATTCGGAATCTTGGTTAAACGAGCTTGAATCCTTTGATTTTGCAATGAAAATGGCCTTACACTTGTTCCCAAAATGCTTGTGCCTTGTTTTTGAGTCAAAACCTTGAGTGGTATAATCAACAGGCTGTTTCATTGTCCCAAACTACTCTAGGGCTATGCAAATGAGTTCATGATGCAAACACCATTCTTTCCTTTCAGTCATGGATGTTCGACTGTTAATGACTTGAGTTTGGACCCATAAACATAAAGAAAATAAGAAATATCCCTTGCTTTGCTTTGTCCTATGCTGGCAGCATAACTATTGCAAATTGAAAAATCACTTTAAAATCCTAAATGACTTTTCATGAATTTTTTGATATTTTGTTCTCAAAGTGTGTCGAATTATTTTTAAAATGATGCCTTTATTCACCTTTGGGTCATTCCGGATTAGAGAGTTATGATATTTCGAATCTAAACTATCTAAAACCTCTATAATCCAAACATGTATTTTGGTTAGGTCATTCAGACCCATTAAATGATTTTTCCAAATATTTCAAACATTTTTCCCAAAAGTTTTAGGAAATTTCCTTTTTGAAAAGGTATTATTTGCAATTTTCTAATACCAAATAAGTCCGAAATAATTTTTCAAATTTTAACGCACCTTGTTTCTCGTATGCTCTGCCAACAATGAAATTGATCCAAATTTGAAAAATTATTTCCTTGGAAAGTGACTTTTTGGGATATTGGGAACACTTTTAGATTGACCTTCATCGAGTAACCTTTCTAATGGTGTCTTGTACACCCTCTAAAGCCTTCAAACCAATTTAAAATAAATTCAGGAAGTGGGATAGCACGATGTTGTCCCCTTTTTTTGGTTATGGTCAAAATTGAGTTGTTTTCCTGGGCTTCATCTCGAGACATTCGAATGTCACCATAGTACCCCGGTTAGCTTTGAAAACATGCTTTGAACTCCCATAAGCTTGTATCAAGGCATAAACATACTTTACATCTTTACCATCTTCATTCACAATAATTTCTTTTGCCAAAAGTCATCAAAATGCTTACTCGTTTTCCAAATCACAAAGTTTTGTCAACTTATGTTTTCCAACTCGACTTCTCTAAAGAGTGTTAGACGTGTCACTTTTGGGGATACTCCAACCTCGACCTTCTAAGGAGATACTTCAACCCTGCTTTTCAAAATTATCGAGATAGAAAAATCTTTCTTTGTCAAGATGATTTGTCATCCACGGGGATACTCCAACCTCAACCTTTTGAGGGGATATTCCAACCCTACTTTTCAAAATCGTCAAGATTTAAAAATCTTCCTTTGTCAAAAATAATTTGCCACCCATGGGGATACTCCAACCCCATCTTTTTGAGGGAATACTTCAACCCTATCTTTCAACTATAATTAATCTTTTTTCTCCTTCTAGGATTTCCATGAATACGTCAAACAAACCTCGTTTAATCAAGAAACCCAAATGCATCTCGTAAATTGTCAAATCGATCATTCCAAAATAATCAATGCCAATTGCAAGATAAATTCCAATAGTCCATTCCTTTTCTTTGTCATTACATTGAATGATCCATGTTATGTTACTTCATTTGTTGCCCCACTAACGTAATTTCTTTGTGATGATTATTTGCATTCATGTTTTCAAATCATTTTAAATAAAATTAAAGGTAATGTTCCACGTGGATATCTCTCTAGTGCCCAAAATGGAACATTCCATTTTCAAAGTAAAATTCAGAGGTCATTTTATTGAAAATTTCTATATATTCCCCATCTCTTCGAGGTGTATATGAGATTAAATCTTTTTCATCAAAACCTGGATTTGTATTTCTATAAGATTCATGCATTTAAAGGGGTTATATCGAAATAATGATGAGCTAAGATCAAAAGAATCAAAACTAAAATAAGACATAGCTAATAAGGTACCGATTTCAAGTGTCGTGAAGGGGTTCATACCTCATCGCATGTAGCCAACTTTCAAACCCAAATGACGAATCTTTACAATACGTAGACCATAGGATCAATGTTTTGAGTTTCATAACTCAAAACATAGGTTTCAATAGGCATCCGGTCATGCCTAGCTTGAAATAATCTGTGGCGACTCCAAGCATTGGCCATTTCGTGATGGTTATCCAAGACCAATAAGATAGCGATTCATCTTATGGTCCCCCTCACTGTGTCATAAGTCAAGAACCTGTACTTTCTTGTTCTCATCACATCGCGAAGGAAAAGTCTCAATCAATAAGACATTCCAAGTCAGAAAAATATTTAAAGTCATTTGCACCCATAAATCCACGAGGATCCACCTCGGGGTATGTTGCGACAGCTTGGTGACTCTACTGGGATAGTATAAAGAGTTAGGCCAACAATGAGCCGTGTCTTGGTAGGTTCTCGGTTCTTTCGATCTTCGATCATTATTTAACTATAACCCTTTTTTCGTTTTGTCAACTAATTATTTACTTGGCATGATTGTCAGGATTGTCTTATTTTTAAATAATCATCAGTTTAATAAATATGGTAATACGAAAGTAAACAAAAAGGTTTGATCATTTCCTCGTTACATACCATGCACTTGCATGTGCATTAGTGTCCCGCCAAACTCCATGGCATGGTTATAACCCAATCATTAGAAGGAAGTGAGCTATCTGCCTTCATGAGTAAACCTCTGCATAGGCATGGTAATAACTTCTTAGATGTAAATTACCTATGTCTTTTGTGATTAACCCTTCACATTTGCATAGGGAAATACATTTAACGGATCAAACTCTTTCTGCCAAACCCGCAATGGGTCTAAGATCGGGGTCCCTCGACTATCCGTATCAGATAGAGGAGCAATTTGGATACCTATTTAGGTTTCAACTTAAACATCATATAGTGAGCCTTATGAGCTGAACCATGTCAAACCATACCGGAATGCTGCTAGAATATTCGGAGAATAGGGTCACTCGGGGAAACATTCCTAGCTATTACTTTTAATTGCCATAATTATGTAGGTGATAATGAGTATGCAATTGTCACCAGCATTTGCATTTTTATCATTTATCAAGGCATGCCGTCATGCTGCCCAAATGACGACTAATCTTTCTGTAAATAAGTGACGATGAACAAAAAACCATTGTTCAAAATGTCTATACTGTAAGCCGTTATGCTATCCGAGTCATAGCTTAACACGCATCTGCACTAGTGGTGATAAATGAATATTACTATTGATCGATTATTTTTTCATCAAAATAAGATATTGCATCACCTCATGAAGGGCAGATTGCATCCTAGCATGATGATACGCTGCTCGTTTCTTGTCTCACCACCTTGGTTGAGACATGTTATGAATATTTTTCTCTGATGTTCTCAAATTCTTTAATTTCTTACATTTGTCTCTTATACATTTCACTAACTCGTTTCCCTTCGTTTGTGTTCTAGCGCATGCATTATCTCATCATAATTATCATGACCATCATCACTTTGGGACAATTGTTCTGGTTTAATGTTCAGCATGGGACCTTTTTGTGGCTCTATAAAAGATGTTATCGATGAAGCTATTCCTGGATTCAATTGTCTCTAATGCATATGCATATTTATTTTCACCTTTTTTACACTTGCATCAATCATTCATTATCTTAACTCATCATTGCATCATAAATACTCATCAATAAATCCATTTTCAAGTAAAAGTCTAATACGAGAATTAGGCCATAAAAGTGCAAAGGACTCCAGGGTTAATCAGGAAAACAAAACCTAGCATCTTGCATCACTACAACACGCGATGCCGCAAACAAATCATGGAGAGTAATCATGAAGCTCGTATTGAGTGACTTGAGCTAATGGTTAAGGAATCACAAGACCAGATGCTTCATCAACAATGCAAAATGCAAACTCAAATCGCAAACTTATGGAACTAATGACAACCTCTGTGGAAGAAAAAGGGCAAGCTAGCATTGCTAAAATAAGGAATGATCCTCCTAATGCAAAAAGTTCCCCTGCCAATAATCTCGAACTTGCCCAAGAGGAAGCTAGACAAGAACAACGGCTCACTCCTTCACCTACCACTTAGGCTTCACCAATTATCTACCTAAATCCCATTGCCACAGGTCAATTTATTCCCAGTACTTAAGGGGTGAATGTAGGAGTCTTATCAACAGATTTGATAACCCTTGACCATGAGGAACTAGAGAAAATAGAAGGTCAAAAGTCTTCCATGACTGCGGAGGAAGCAACAAATTTTAGCTGCTAGAAAAATGCCTCCAAGCTATCGAGGGGAGTGACAAGTTCGGAGCTCTTGGCACGTAATCGCTGTCTTTGGTGTCCAACCTTGTCATTCCCCTAAAGTTCAAAGCCCCAGAGCTTGAAAAGTTTAATGGAACCACCGAGCCTTTCATCCATGTCTGAATGTACCTACGAAAGATGGCTGGGTACAAGAAAGATGAAAAGCTCCTCATCCATTGCTTCCAGCATAGCCTCATTGGGGCAGCTACTTAGTGGTATATCGAGCTAGACAATGTCAAAATCCAATCATGGGCCAACTTGGCTAAGGCCTTTCTAAATCAATACCAGCATGTGTTGGATTAGGCGCTAGATCGACTTTCCCTGATAAATTTCAAAAAGAGGTCCACTTAAAGTTTCAAGCAAAATGCCTAAAGGTGGAGAGAATAAGCAGCCCTAGTCCAGCCTTCATTTACAAGAAAAGAGATGATAGTCACTTTCATTCATACCTTACGTGCTCCTTATTACGAGAAGCTCATAGAAAATGCTAGCAAGAAATTTACAGACTTAGTTCTCTCTTAAGAAATGATCGATGTCGCCATTAAGAATGGTAGAATGTCTGCTAGGAAATAGCTTGATCGAGTAAGAAGCCTATTACCGGTAAAAAGAAGGAAGAAAAGGCCAATGCCATAAATTATGCTAGCTCGTTTCAACCAAGATAGCGTTAAGCACCTAACCCTCGTTACTCAAGAACCTCGCGTTCTTACCTCATCATAATATCCCCACAACCAATCTATGCCATAACTTATAACCCATCATTTGCACTTCCATCAAACCCACCACAAAGCTACCCTCCACAAGTCCACCAAAATACCAATCTAACAACCAATAATGCACCTGAT
Organism: Adansonia digitata; assembly: GCA_029448705.1. Classification (NCBI taxonomy): domain Eukaryota; kingdom Viridiplantae; phylum Streptophyta; class Magnoliopsida; order Malvales; family Malvaceae; genus Adansonia; species Adansonia digitata. The sequence continues at coordinate 32,703 of JAQSVH010162726.1, read as the reverse complement.
AATGAGGTGCCAATCAACCAAGACAATAATTTGATCTCATCCCTATGACCTATAAGAAGCTCTACCAAACTTTGCCCCAAAATCATTTAGTAGCCCTAATTTATGTCCTAGAAAAGAAGTCGTCATCCCTATAATTGTACAACCCTAATGCCTACTGTGAATACCATAGTGGGGCCATGGGGCATGACATTGAGAACTGCATGTATTTCAAATGAAATGTGAAAAATCTAATTAACTCAAAAGTCTTGCAGTTCGAGATAAACCAGAGACCAAATGTTGCTGCTAATCCTTTACCAAACCATACCAAGCCAACTCCAAACATGATCGATACCGAGCCATAGAATTTGTGTCCTTTAACCAGGACCTGATTTTGATAATGGGGTCATGACAAAAGCCCCTGCACTTTTCTCGTCCCTTTCATGTAATGTCAAGAAATGAAAACCTACCTGCCCTTGCCTAAAGGCAGGTAGGTGTCCTATGTGAGGGGCATTTTTATCAAACATTATCGATAAAATGACTTTGGCATATATCCTTCCATATTGTATGCCTACATCATTTTTCAATCTCTTTGTCTTAATTACTCTTTTACCTCCATTCTTATCCGAATCCCCAAGTTGTGTGTGTGGCTTTTGTAATGCCTATTTCTTCACCCTCTTAAGTGTCCTGATGATAGTGACATAGATGTGTCTGATGGGTCATTAAAGATCAATTTCGAATAGTCAATTTGCATTGAAAAAGATTTTGAAGAAAGCTTCATACCACCTGACCTCTTACAGTTCAAGATCCAGCATCGTAATTCTATCTTTATCGCCCAAAGATGAATGGGGCAGTCGAGGCAACTAATAAAAACATCAAAAAAATAGTTAAGAAAATGGTCGAGACTTACAAAGATTGGCTTGAAAAGTTATCCTTTGTACTTCATGTTTATCAGACTTCAGTTTAAACTTCCATGAGCACTACCCCATTCTCCCTTGTCTATGGGATGAAAGTGTATTGGCCATCAAAGTTGAGATCCCTTCTCTCAGAGTCTTGATGGAAACCAAACATGAAAAGGTTGAATGGGTCAAGAACAGATACGATCAGCTTAACCTGATCGAGGAAAAATGCATGAAAGCTATCTACCATGGTCGAATGTATCAAAGACACATGATCTGAGCCCACAACAAAAAGATGCGCCCACCATAATTTTACACAGGCGAATTGGTATTGAAAAAAATCCTCCCAATTCATAAGGATGCACAGGCAAGTGGAACCTTAATTGGGAAAGACCGTATATTGTGAAGCAAACCTTCTTCAGAAGGGCCCTAATCTTGTTAAAAATGGACGGTAATGCCTTGCCTAATCCAGTCAACTCAGATTCTGTCAAGAAATATTACACGTAGAGGGCGAAAGCATAAAAAGGCATCATTTAAAAAAAACAAAAAAATAATAAAACAATTAAAAAAACAAAAAGGGTTCAGATGAAAACCCAAGAAAGATATCTGGGCAGCCAACCAGACTATAGTTGAAAATCTGTAAGGGCGACTTGGGAAGATCAATTTTGATAGGGCATGAACCAAGAGCACCCACAAGACAATGCAAAGCAATCCTAGGGATCTTTCGAAGATCAGCTAGTGCTAGGCGCATTTATTGTTCGAGAAAGATTCTGAAAAGCACCAAAGAAACATCCATGTCATGATTGTCAGGGGCATCTTTCCCCCAAAAGATCATACTTCTTGCCACCGAATCACTTGTTTGTCAAATAGTATACCAAGTTATATCTATTTGTTATCAGGAATAAATATTACACTATTTCTTTTAATGCCTGTACAATTCACATTACACAGTCATTTAATTGATGATGTTTGATAATCAATTGAAATATGGATCAAGACATCTCGATATTACATCAAAAGGAAAAAAAACACATAGAACTTTGCTCATGCCTTAATCATCAAAATCATACACTTTTCGCATCCAAACACCCACCCGACATGACCATACACCAAACTATTTCTTGCTTTCACAAACCACATCTCAAGAAGAAAAACTATTTTAGGCTGACCAAAAAAAATTGACCCATGCGTTTTATCAAAATCCTATCGAAACCAGACAATCAACCTAATCAGTCGAGTAGTCTCCAAATTGTTGACAATGCCTCCCAATTGTCAAGAAAATGATTAAGCCTCCCGAATCGGGAAATGTAACAATCCAAATTCTTAAGAGTAGATTTTTGGTCATAACCCTAGTGGAGCCGAGACAACCTACAATCCCCAGCGGGATTAGGAAAATTTTCATCTATAGTCGCATCAAAGATAAATTGCCATTCCTATGTGAGCCTAAATGACGTACAAGGAGAACTATGGCTATCTTCTGTATTAGACTTCACATCATGCTATCATGATAGCATTCCACATCATGCATTCATATTACCATCATACATCATCATTTTTACAATATCACTCCAAGCCAGATTTATTGAACCTCCAAGGAATTCCTGATAAGTACTCTAAGCTTTGTGAACCAAGTATCATTCAAGTATGGTTCTTTTCTCCTCATCACCTCAAGTTAAAACCTTTTTTATCAAGAAACTACTGTCAAAGGGCCAGTGTCAAGAATTGTTGTCTAGAAACTATTGTCAAAAACTTTTGTCGAGAATATTCTTTAGAAGCTTTGTCAAGCATTTTGTCAAGAACTAATGTCAAAACCCTTTCATCGGGAAATTTTGTCATAAACTTTTGTTAAGAAAAACTTGTATTAGAAGTTTTATAAAAAAAATGTTGTCAGCACATTTTTAAAGCCCATAAGTCGTGGCAACTCTTTAAAACCCATAAGTCAGTGGAACCCTTTTCAAAAGCCCATAAGTTAGTGGCACCCTTTTTAAAGCCCACAAGTCAGTAACACCCTTTTCAAAAGCCCACAAGTCAGTGGCACCCTCTTCAAAGCCCATAAGTCAATGGCACCTCTTTAAAGCCCATAAGTCACTAGCATCTCTTTAAAGTCCACAAGTCAGTGGCACCTTTTTCAAAAGCTCACAAGTTAGTGGCACCCTTTTCAAAGCCCACAAGTCAGTGGCACCTCTTTAAAGCCCACAAGTCAGTGGCACTTTAATAAAGCCCAGAAGTTAGTGGCACCTTCCTCAAAGCCCACAAGTCAGGGGCACTCTTTTCAAAAGCCCATAAGTCATTGGCACCCTTTTTAAAGCCCACAAGTCATGGGCACTCTTTTCAAAAGCCCACAAATTAATGGCACCATTTTTAAAGCCCATAAGTCAGGGGCATCTTTTTCAAAAGACCATAAGTTAGTGGAACCCTCTTCAAAGCCCCCAAGTCAGTGGCACCTCTTTAAAGCCCACAAGTCAATAGCATCTCTTTAAAGTCCATAAGTTAGTGGCACCCTTTTCAAAGCTCACAAGTCAGTGGCACCTTACTAAACCCCACAAGTCAATGGCACCTCTTTAAAGCCCACCAGCCGGTGGCACCTTTCGAAGCCCATAAGCCGGTGGCACCTTTCAAAGCCCATAAGTCAGTGGCACATTTTTCAAAGCCTACAAGTTAGTGGCACCCTTTCCAAAAGCCCATGAGTTAGTGGCACCTCCTTCAAAGCTCATAAGTTAGTGGCACCTCCTTCAAAGCTCATAAGTCAATGGCACTTCTTGCAAAGCCTACAAGTCAGGGGCACCTCTTCAAAGCCCAAAAATCAGTGGCACCCTCTCGAAAAGCCCACGAGTTAGTGGCACCCCATTTATAGCCTGTATAAACTTGTGGCACCCAAGTCTACCTCCAAGCCCACAAAAGTAAGCGGCACCCGAGTCAGAGCCCACATGAGCTGGTGCCACACAAGTTTAAGTTAAAGTCTGCACAAATTGGTGGCACCTATATAAAAAAATTAACAATACTCTACAGTTACCTAAGAGGGTCAAACCTTAGAAAACCTAACACCTTAGTGTTCTGGAAGCGTCATTCCACCCCGAACAAAATAGTGACTATTTGTCTTTGCCCTATTCTTGATTCTCAGTAACGGTCAAAGAGGGGCAGCTATAGACACTTTATTTTGTTTTGACTTTTTTTAGCAATCTGAAGCATGAACAAGGGCTATGATTTTCGAAAATTATTTTGAGGAGGCCAAGAAGGCCTATGAATCATATCAAAGGTAAATCCAATGATATGGCATCAAAAGACGTAGTTCAAGGTGTCCGAGGACAAAAGAAATGAGAAAATTTATAATTTTGCTCGAATGTATTGATATATGGTTCTCATGTATCGATACAATGCTTCAACGATCCAAAAATTTGAAATGTCCCTATTTGTATCGATACAACATGTAGATGTATCGATACAAGAGCTTTTGTATTGATACAGGACCTTATGTATCGATACTAGGCCATGGTAAGACCAAAACATGCATTATGTAAAGAAATGTATCGATACATATCAACATGTATCGATACATTGGTTCACAGTATTGATACAATGGATCATTATATTGATACAATGATCATTGTATCGATACAATGTTCACTTAAGGTTTTTGGACCAAATATATCGATACATTCTATAATGTATCAATACATACAGGATATTTTCCATGGTCCGAGCATTTTTAACTCATCCACCATTGATACAAAATTCGATTTTAACTCATTTCTTTGCATAAAAAAAGATCAAAATCGGTATCAAATTATGAATTTGGACTTTGAATTAATGAAAATATTTTTTGGAGTTTGAATTAGATCAAAGGGGTCAATGTCACATGATCACCCTACTCCTCTCTAGTTTGTTGACCAATGTCACCATCAGCCACCCTATTTGTTGGAAATCATTTCAGTATTTAAACCAGCCACCCTATGTCCATCACATTGGCAGCAAGTTGCTTATTATAGTGAGCTATAGCTACCATGCTGACATCACTTTGTCCCACTCAAGAAATGACCATAAACATCACCAAATTGGCTACAAAATGCTGGTATAAATAGATCACTTCTATGTCAGCTAAAAAAGGTTAGATTCCAGTTCATTTTTAGCTTCTAAAAACACATTCACATATCAAGAAAATCAAATCCCGTAGCTCTTCACTTACTACCCAAAAACAGCCCCAAAACACTTATTCCCAACCATCACACATTCTAAAAATCCCCCTTATCCATACTAGAACCAAAACCTTATTGTTTCTCTCTTTTTTTTGCTTATTAACAACAAGGAAGAAAGGGAAATTCAAGCCACCTTTATTGCTCCAACTACTTGGCCCAAAATTGAAGTTTTGCTGGTATAACTTTCTACTTTATCTCTTTCATTTTTTGTTATTCAGCATCTTCATCATTTAGTGAGCTCTCCATGTTTCCATCACCCTCTTAGGATTATCATGCATTATTGTGGCTTTTGGTTATGGTAGTTTAAGATTTGGATGCCTTAATGCCCCTTTGATGTGTAAAATGCCTCATTTCATCCACATTATTTTGATTGCTCTTGCTCATGCATTTTATGCCATATCCATGCATCTTGTTATCCTTAATCCATGTAGGAATCATTAGCCTAACACATTTCAAGCACATTTACACATTAGCTTGCATGCATCATTGTCATTTTCAGCATACATAACATTTTCTTGTCAAAATGCATAACACTTTCTTTGTCTAGACCATTGGTAAAGCTAGCATCCCCATTCATGTTATGTGCCATCCCTTTGGATGTTGGTCCTTGTCTAAATGCATGTTTGATGGCTATCAAAAATTGATTTTCAAAACCTCCCTAAACCAAGCATTTTAACCTCAATAAATGAGGATTAGCATGAACTTAGCAATTTCCTTAAAGTTAGCAAAATATCTTGAGAAAAAATAAGTTTTTCAGGTCTGGAATCTTAGTTAAACGAGCTTAAATCCTCTAATTTTGCAATGAAAATGGCCTTACACTTGTTCCCAAAATGCTTGTGCCTTATTTTTAAGTCAAAACCTTGAGTGGTATGATTAACGGGCTGTTTCATCGTCCTAAACTACTCTAGGGCTGTGCAAATGAGTTCATAATGCTCATGCCACTCTTTCCCTTTAGTCATGGATGTTTGAATGTCAATGACTTGAGTTTAGACCCGTAAACATAAAGAAAATAAGAAATATTCCTTGCTTTGCTTTGTTCCCTGCTAGCAGCATAACTATTGCAAATTGAAAAATTACTTTAAAACCCTAAACGATTTTTCATGAATTTTTTGATATTTTTCTCTCAGAGTATGTCGAATTATCTTTAAAATGATGTCTTATTCACCCCTGGCTCATTCTAGATGAAAGAGTTATGATTTTTCAAATCTAAACTGTCTAAAACCTCTAAAATTTGAACATGTATTCTGGTTGGGTCATTCAGACCCATTAAATGATTTTTCCAAATTTTTCAAACATTTTTCCTAATAATTTCATGAAATTCCCTTCTTGAAAGGTATTATTTGCAATTTTCCAATGCCAAATAAGTCCAAAATGATTTTTCAAATTTTGATACACCTTGTTTCTCGTATGCTCTGCTAGTAGCTAAATTGATCCAAATTTGAAAATTTATTTCCCTAGAAAATGACTTTTTGGGATATTGGAAATACTTTTAGATTGACCCTCATTGAGTTACCTTTCTAACGGTGTCTTGTCCACCCTTTATAGCCTTCAAACCAATTTAAAATAAATTCAGGAAGTGGGATAGTGCGATGCTGTCCCCTGTTTTTGTTATAGCCAAAATTGAGTTGTTTTCCCGAGCTTCATCTTGAGACATTCGAATGTCACCATAGTACCCCGATCAGCCTTGAGAACATGCTTTGACCTCCCACAAGCCTGTATTCAAGGCACAAAAATGCTTTACATATTTACCATCCTCATTCACAATAATTTCTTTTGCCAAAAGTCATCAAAATTCTCACTCGTTTTTCAAATCATAAAGTTTTGTCAACTTATGTTTTTAACTCGACTTCTCTAAAGAGTATCAGATGTGTCACTTTTTGGGATACTACAACCCCGACCATACGAGGGGATACTCCAACCCTACTTTTCAAAGTTGTAGAGACTAAAAAATCTTCCTTTGTCAAGATGATTTGTTATCTACGGAGATACTCAAACCCCGACCTTCTGAGGGGATACTCTAACCCCGCTTTTCAAATTTGTCAAGATTTAAAAATCTTCTTTTGTCAAAAATAATTTGTTATCCACGGGGATACTCCAACCCCATCTTTCTGAGGAGATACTCCAACCCTATCTTTCAGCTACAATTAATCTTTTTTCTCCTTATCGGATTTCCATGAATATGTCAAACAAATCTCGTTTAATCAAGAAACCTAGATGCATCTCGAAAATTGTCGATTCGGTTATTCCTAAATAATCGATGCCAATTGCGAGATAAATTCCAATAGTCCATTCCTTTTCTTTATCATTGCATTGAATGATCCATGTTATGTTACTTCATTTGTTGCATCACTAACGTGATTTCTTTATGATGATTATTTGCATTCATGTTTTCAAATTATTTCAAATAAACTTAAAAGTAATGTTCCGCATAAGTATCTCTCCAGTGCTCAAGTGGAACATTCCATTGTCAAAGTAAAATCCAGAGGTCATTTTAGTGAAAATCTTTATATATTCCCCATCTCTCTTGGGGCATATATGAGATTAAATCTTTTTCATCAAAACCTAGATTTGTTTTTCTATAGGATTCATGCATTAAAAGGGATTATATCGAAATAATAACGAGTTAAGATCAAAAGAATCGAAACCAAGATAAAACATAGCTAGTAAGGTACCAATTTCGGGCATCGTAAAAAGGTTCGTACCTCATCGCTCGTAACCAACTCCCAAACCCAAATGGTAAATCTTTGCATTACGTAAACTAAGGGATCGATGTTTTGAGTTTCATAACTCAAAACATAGATTTCAATAGGCATCCGATCATGCTTAGCCAGAAATGATCAATGGCGACTCTAAGCATTAGCCATTTCGTGATAGTCATCCAAGACCAATAAGATGAACGATTCTGTCTTATGGTTCCCCTCTCTATGTCATAAGTCGAGTATATGTACTTTCTCGTTTTCATCATGTCATGAAGGAAAAGTCTCGATTAAGAAAACATTTCGAGTCAGAAAAATATTTTAAGTCATACGCACTCATAGATCTGCGAGGATCCACTTCGGGGCACATTGCAACAAAAATCAGCATATAAACTTTCCCATAAAATTACAGTGACTTCTTGAAAGAATCCAGGGAGCAGTCATGACTGGAAAGAAGCACGTTCAACGTAAAGTTATCGGAAAGAAACACCAGAGGCTAAGTCCAAGGAAGTTGGATCTGGTACCTAAATTTTCTTTGTAAATCCTCATGCTTAATTATTTGGATACTTTTCTTTGGATCTATTTTTCCTGAAAAATCTTACAACACTTTGCTTTTGATTTTGTTTTTACGATTAAAGAAGAAGGAGAATGAAGAAGTAAAAATGTTTGGAGGATTGGTCGCTGAGATGACGGCTGTGCAAGCAGAGCTGATAGAGATACTGGACGACAATCTGCTGAAATTTGAATGGAATGAAAATCGAGATCTTGAAGACCTGCAAATCACAGCTCACCAACTCCGACAAGTCAACGTTCTACGGGCACAATTGAATGCCACGGTCCAAGATTACCTTGTTAGTCTGCTTGATGTTTTAGAGCAGGCTGATCAAGACAAAGGTGCGTTTCCTCCATAACCTCTCTCTTCTTTCTTATTTTTAGTGAGGAAGAAGCAATTGCAAGTCAACCCCCCAAGTAACTCCCCTCAATCACCCACAAAGGCCCTCTTAGTATAAGATTCTGGCAAAAACAGGAGTTGTTCAATATGAAATTTCTTGGCTTGGTCGTAAGTCTCTGGAGCTTGGTTTAATTACCTGCTGTAATACGAGTTTCATGACAGTTTTGATATGTTAATTCTGACATCTGATGTTTTTTGGAGTATTTGGAGAGTACTTTTATTAGGCGTCAAAATTTTAACGGGAGATGGGGTTTGATATGATGATTTATTGGTAAAGTCTTGATGGGTTTTAAGCTGATGTGCTTTTGGACTTGTGGCTTGTTTCAGCTATGTATTGTTGGATGGAAGCTAAAAGTTGGATATTTTCACATATTAGCGGAAACTACATAGGCTTTGTTCTCTAGTGGTTAGTATTTTGAGTTTTTGGTTTTCTTTCGGTAGTTTGTCTATGTTTATATAATTGCACTTATCTTTGCATGCATCTTTGATGCCTTGATTGGAGTTTTCAGACTCTTCTCTCCTAATAAAATAACCTTGGCTTAGCCAAAAAAAAATTTTTATATTGTTCATAAATTGGAATGTTCTTTTTCATTTCTTCGGGTATGCTTTTTTGGCAGGGCATTTCATCTGATATCTAACATTTCCAGGGACTCATAAGAGATTTCGTTAGCTGTCTTGTTTCTTTTCTGATCATTTAATAAAATTCCTAAAGACGTGTGTTAGTTTCATCCTATTTCCCAAACCACACCCTATTCTTCCATCTGGCTAAATCTTTGCTTTTTCTGTTTCAATAAATGTATGGTACTTTATATATGATGATATTAATTAATTTGCTATTCCTATGTTACGGGTTTGTAGGGATCTAAGGGCGAATGCTGGTTCTTCAGATTGTGGAGGTTTTTGCATTCCCGTTTGTTACTGTTTTGTTAGTCAACGAGTGATTGTGTGGAATTTGAAGAAAGACTTGTGTTGTTGTTGTTTACTTTAAATTATAAACATGTGAATTATGATTGTGCGTTTGAACTTTTCATAATCAATGTTTGAATTATGATGCTAGTCAGATTCTGTTTGTTACTTAGATTAGCTAGGCTCATGAATCTCATATTTTTTACTGTGACTGATTTATGGCCTTTTGTGATGGATTTTCCTGTCACCACTGAGGCAATTTCTGGTCGCATGCCACAAGGGTTCAAGCCAGATTTCTTTGAACCTAGATTGGTCTCATTCTTAAGGCAATACTTGGATATATGGATCATACTTCTACATCGCGGGGGAGCGAAGAGCTTTCCCCGCACTTGTGAGCTTCCAGGGGCTCATTTTTTCATTGGTTCCTTAAGAGTTCAATGAAAAAACTCACCTCCACTAGAGCGACATTTTTCAAAACTGCCCATTATTTTTTTCTTTTTTATCCTTTGTCACTTGTAGTTTTAATAGTGTTTTTTTATTTATTTAAATAACTTTTAAATATTTATATAATTATTATTTATAAATAATTTATATATTTAATTAATTTTTATTTTATTTTATTTTAAATATATAAATATATTTATTTATGTTAATTTTAGTGATTTGTATTTATCTATTAACATTTTAAATATGTTATAAATCTTATGTAATATATATTGTAATTTAATTTCTTTCATTTTACTTTCTCTCCATACTTCGCCTCACCACTACCGGTTTATATAAATCCAAATATATATCTTGCCACTAATTTTAATTTTATATTTACCGTGTCCAATCTAATCGCTATCGTTATTGTTAATCTCATCCGAACAAATCTCATAACCCATCCAAATGAAGCCTAATCGGCTAACTCAACTGCCCAAGTAACTCCCCTTAATTGCCCACAAAGGCCTTACATAGTCTAAGATTTTGGCAAAAGCAGGAGTTGTTCAATATAAAATTTTCATGGCTTGGTGGTAAGTCTCTGGATCTTGGTTTGATTACCTACTGTAGTCTAAATTTTATGACGTCTGATATATCATTGAGTATTTGGGGAGTGCTTTTATTGTTTTGGAGGGGAGGGGGTTCAAAATTTTATCAGGAGATGGGTTTATATCCTCATGTTCTATTCACAAATTGGGATGTTCTTTTTCATTTCTCCTGGTAGGATTTTTGGTTTATATTGGAAGGCATTTCATTTGATATGGGACATTTCAATGGACTGATAAGAGATTTCTATCTGTCTTAATTGTATCTTTTATCTTCATTTAATAAAATTCCCAAAGACATGCACCAAGAAAAAAAAAGGAATCCCAAAGACGCATGTTTTTTTGTCCCATTTCCCAAACCAAACCTTGTTCTTTATTTATTTATTTTTTTGATAAGCTTTAAGTTTTATTATCCAAAGAAGTAGTTTAACTGCAACATGTAATAGAACACAATCCCCAATTTGTATGAACTATGATGACAAAATTTCATCCCTAATTACATGAATAAAACAACAAATCCTTAAGCAAAAATGGAACGGCTTAGTCCCCAAGAGTTGCAAAGCTCTTTGACAGCATCTGGTCGAATGTTTCTTAAGCCTAACACTCTCATCCTAACCATGTCCTTAAGTTTCACCAAAGTAGCTTCCTCAATGGTTTGTAACTACTGGAAGCTTCTACAATTCCTCTCATGCTAGAACAGATATATAAATGTGCTCTATGTCAAGCGCAAGATGATAGAAATGAAGGCCTTACCTTTTAACTTGGTAGTTGCCCATCGTAACCTCTGTTGCCATCTACCAACTCTGTGGTGCAATTGGTAGACATGCAAGATCTGCTGCCAGATTCTTTTGGAGAAAACACATTCAAAGAAAATGTGATTTCTGAATTTTTGATCAGACTGGCATAAAACACACATTCCATCAATATCCATGCCTCATGAAATAAGTCTATCCTTAGTTGGCAACCTGTAAAGAGCTGCCATCCAATCCACCAGTGAAAGCCTAGGAATATGAAGAGGGAATCATATTAGCCTATCCATTCTACCTTCCTTAATTTTAAGCTCATTCCATACCTTTCTAACAAAGTATCTAGTACCAGAATGCTTTTAGACCACAATTCCCTCTTGACAGAATATGAAGACAAAGTTCTCATCTGCAAGAGTTTTCTCCACGTCCAACTGCTCCCTTGAGTTATGGGAGCTTGCGACGTTGCCCTGCATTTAAGTATGTGTCCCTTAACCCATGCAATCCACAATGTTCCAAGGTGGGCAAGGCCTATATGTGCTGAAAGATGCAGGCTTTATACCAGGTTGATAGATCCTCTAATCCTAAACTCTTCAAATTTAGAACATATGGAACTCCACTTGACTCTTCCCTTTTTTGCAATCTCTCCTCCTTTCCAAAAGAACTTGGAGCATAACTGGTTGACCTCCTTGATGATAGTGTTAGGCAAAACAAAGTGCCGGCACCATAAGTTTGAAACATTGAGCAACACAGCTTGAATAAGTTGAAGTCTTCCAACATAAGGAAGCTATTTGGCTGCCCATCTATTAATCCTCTTGAATATTTTCTCTAGCAAACCAAACCTTATTCTTTCATCAGACTAAATCTTTGCTTTTTCTGTGTTTCATTAAATGTATTGTACTATGTACATGATGATATTAATTAATTTGTTATTTAATGTTATTGGATTGGAGGAATCTAATGACGAATGTTGGTTCTCCAAGTGGTGAAGCTTCTTGCATTCCATCTGTTTTTATTCTATTAGTCAATGCGTTGGTAGGTTTTCTGACAGTGTGGAATATGCAGAAAGCCTTGAACTGTTCTTGCTTATTTAAGTTGAACTATATACATGTGATTAATAATTGTGTTTTTGAACTTTTGATAATCAATATTTGAATTATGGTGTTGCTCAGACTCTAAGCAAAGCCTAGTTTAGCTAAGCTTACAAATCTTAACAGTTTTAGCATGAGTGCGTCAAGGATTCAAGACAGATTTTTTTTAACCTAGGTTGTTCTCATTCTCAAGGCAATACTTGCATATATGGATTGAATTGCTCTCACCCTCAATTACAAAATCATAGGTGTAGAACTGTCCATAAGCCTTGGGTGATCTACGGTCAATAGGCGTGGTCCAACTTACTAAGGTTTATGCATGATTTTTTGGAGGTCGGTCAATTCAAGAATATTATTATTTTAATAAATGATAGTATAAAATGATTTTTATTTAATAATATTATTAAATAATTATTTTAATATACTTTTATTTAATCTAATTCTAAAATAATATTATAAAATAAATGCATGGACGGATATCATTGGATCGATATAGGATCTGAATTAATGTTTTCATATGTCAATAGATTTTGGCTTGGCCATGCATATTTCTAATTATAAGTATTGTATAACTAAGAAGAAAGAATATTGAAACAACGGAAGAGGAAGATTGTAGCTGGACTTGCTCAGGAAGAGATCAGATCAGGTCGCAGTTTGAAAAAAATTTAAAATTTAAGATAAGCTCAAATTTAACTTGTTCGATAGTTTGAATTTATTATTCAAGTATTAAAATATTAAAGAAATTAAATTAATTTTTTTATATTTTTATCATTAAGGTTCGACTTTTTTCAAACTTATTGAGCCAAACAAACTATTTAACTTTTGAACAAATCTAATTTTAACCTTAAGAACATTGTTGGGCCAATTTCTGAAACTTTTCTAATCCAAATCACTAGTCTTCCAAATATTAATTAAGATCAAGTTTTTAATACAATAAGTAAATTAAACCCTTTTATAAGTTTTCATCAGACCAATTCATGATTAATTTACTTGTCCAAATCCAAAATTTATCTAATATTTCGAAAATTTTGGACAAAAATTTAAAACATATTAACTTAAAAAAATATTTCAAGCATGTTTAAAATTTAAAAAAATATTTTAAGCATGTTTAAACTTTGAAACTGGCTCTCGGATTTTTCTTTTTAATTCAGCTTACAACTAACCCAATTAAATTATATAATCACTTTTTATAGTGTTTTGCATACTTATAAGCAACAAGCCATTGCAATTTGATAATAAAATATTAAATGGAAGAAGAAAAAAGTGGAATTTGGTATTCAGAATACAAAAAGTAAAGACTAAAATATTTTAAGTAATTTTATAGTTTTATGTTTTTAATATTTATTGGATAATTTTTGTAATTTCCATCATTTTTATTATTAACAGTATTTTTGTAATTATATTTTTAAATAGATATATATATTTAGTCAAAATATTTTACTTAATTTTATATTTAATGTATTAACAAAATTCTAATGTTGATCAAATTTTTATTAGTATTTTTCGTAACATTTATTATTAACAGTATTTTCATTAGTGTTTCAAAGTTTATATAAATATAAAATATTTTAAACAAAATTATACCAAGATAAAATATAAAAATATTTTTATTATATTTTTAATTATCATTAATTTTATTTTTTCTAATATATAAATAAATTATTATTGTTAAAATTTTAAATATTTTTAATTTAAAATATTATAAAAAAATTGACAATGGGGCAAGGAGGGCGGCTTCCAATCTTCTATCATATATATATATAAATTATTTCGTGCTTGGAAGCCATCTCCACGGGTTTCATACTATGTTTTACAAATTTTTTATTAGGTATGGAACCCGCCTATACATAGAAGTTCTTTTTGTAATTATTGATGACGGTTTCCTTCTAAATACAAAATAAGCAGATTTTGATGAAATAAAAACAAAAAATAGATATTTTGAAAAAAAAATAAAAGCAATATCATAATAAAAAACCATCAAAACCCTTAAGTTCATGAATAGGACTGGACATCCACTAAATTAAGACTAAATTCAGACAAATTTGAGACACAAACATTTGGGCTTTTGAGCTGAAGCATGTACTTGTATTGTCAATATCAAGTCGGCATCTTATCTATGGGCAAATCTAGACTAAATTTACATTTATCATTTTCTTTTCTTATAAATGTAATTTCATGTTTGAGTAATCACTAACAAATTACTATAATATATACATAATGAAATCATGATGATGGATGCATGGATGAATGACTTTTCTTTTCATCTTCCACTTTTATTTCTTTTTTCTTTCCTAAATTATTAGCTGTCATGTCTAATTAAAGGGTAGAATTTTGGTCCCACTATAAACCTTTCGTCTGATTAAGTGGTGGTTGCAAACAAATTAGTTACATGCCCTGAAATGCCCATAAGAAAAAAAGAGTTAGTTACATGCCGTGATTTATTCCTACAAATCAAGACGAGGACATTATTGATTGTTTTTGGTCATTACCTTCTATTCAAATTAAGATTCTAATTATTCACTTTTCTCTTTGGTACATTTGTGATTGTCTGTGTCCTTTCACCACCCTTCCAATAATATCTAATTGGATAATTAGAGAAATGGAATATTCTTTGATGCACTAAAATTAAAAGAAAAAATTAATTATTTAAGGATCCAAATAAAACTAAGTGTTTATAACTTCATTTTAAAAGAATATATAAAAATAAGCTCAATATAAAAATAAATGGGTTGAAGAATAAAATTTGAAGAATCACATCCTATTTAAAATTTTGAATTACAATCTAGCCTAAGCAAAGGTAAAGAAAATTGCTCATCTTTTAATTCCGTAATACTCCAAAGAAAAGTTGAAGATCCTAAAGTTCAAAATTATCTCAAAAGTATAGTTAGATGCCAAGTGGAGTTAAAGAAGTGATTGTTGAAGTCCATAATACTCCATAGATCCTGCATGTATAAAATCCAGCTCTAAATCTCCAAACTAAACCCATGTCCAGAAACCAACATCTCCAAACAGTAACAAAAGTAAACAAAAACAATACAACTTCAAAGTCCTATTGATAAAACAAACGCATGTACCGCTTAACACAAAGGATTAAATGAAAGCTTCAAAAGATCCTTTTGAAAAAATAAAAAAACTATTACTAAGAAACCATGAATAAGCAAAATGAAAACTTGAGCATGTGAGAACAACCATGTAGATAGAAAAGAAAGAACACCTTTAGTAATCATAACAATGATGTTCCAACTTTAACTGACTAATTACCTCAAACAATTACTGCAATCAAAATAGGAAAAAAGGTGATTACATAAAATTCTATTTACAAGAAAGGTAAAAAGTTAAAGAACATATCATAATGAAGTGCAAAAACAAAAATTGACTAAACTCTAGAAAGAAAGATATCATGCCATTGGATTCGAGTACATAAAGCTAAAGTTAATAGACCTAATTAATCACGCGACATGGCTTCTTCAAGCTCTAACTTTTTTTTTTTTTTTGAAAACATAATTGCCTTCTCATTCAGCTTTAAAATGAGAAACCCTCTCTTCTCTGTGTTTCTCTCAGTCCAGTCAACCCTCCGTTAACTGGAGCATGAAGAAAAACTGTTTTCGCTCCGTCCGATCCTTCGGCGACTCAACTTTGAGGTATACTTATATGTAAGGATTAATTGTTTTTTTCTAAAATTTCTGGTAAACTGTTCTTTAATCTTTTTTTCCTTCGGTTTCCCGTAATAATGAGTAACACAATTCCTTGATTAACGAATTCGCAGAGGGAAGAGAAAGGGAAGGGGGAAGAATCCCATACCTCTAAGCAAGGAAAGGGAAATGACACTGAGAGTTTCCAAGCAGAAAGGGCATAGATCTCAGAAAAGGAAGTCTGAAGTCAGTTTTATTTGTTTTTTCTTTTTCTTTTTCACTGATGAAATTGATGTATTTACTGCTTTTGCGCCTCTTCAGGATTTGATGATGATTCTTCATATTAAACAGTCTGTTTGGTTTCATTTTTGTTCATTAGGCTGACCCAAACGAGAAGATCATGTACAAGTTGAAGTGTTTGGAAGCAAAGGTAGCGGATCTTAAGGAAAAACTGAACAACAAAGACAATGAAATGTGGAACCCCGAAGTACTAAGGAATTGCAAGCAAAGCAGGGAGAATTGCAGCAGAAATTTGCAGAGATTAGAAGGGATATTTCTCGGGCAGAAGAATTAAACGATCGGAACCAGATTTTCGAAAGCCATATACGTTCTTTATTTTTCCGCTGAAATGAATAAGGTGGCCCATAACCCACTTGATTGCTTCTTTTTTCTATCTTGTAATATCTAATCTCATTATCTCATTAAAATTAAAAATAGTATATACCACCCCTTTCTCACTGCAGAACAGGAAAAGCATTAATGTTTCAGGTTGAAGTATAAAATAAATTAAAACAGGTGATCGTTGACGCCAAACAGCAACTTGTTCTACTTCTAAAATATTTTATCTGCTTTAATTTCCCTTTTTTTGATCTGACTCTTCAAAAATAGAATGTTTCTTTTCAATATAATCTTCATCATATTAATATATATATTTTTTTCTTATTATGTCAATGAATTAAAGGTGAAATTTTTCTTGGAGAGCTACATCAAGAAACAGATCATGGAACTTTGGGTGGTTTATGATGAGCTGGGTAGAGAAGGTTTATTGGTATTGTATATTCTAGATTTAACCGTATGTAAACACAATTATTTTCATTAATTTACCTATTTTGTTGGTAGCCTTTTTTTTCTCTTTTAATAAATTTTTTTCATTAATAAAACGATTTTGGGGAAAAAAACGTAGCATGTATCTTTTCTCTCAGTAGAGGCAGGAGCAGTGGGGCATTAAATTGGATGGAAGGTTTTTTTTTTTTTTTTTTTCGTTCATTGATGATATGAGGTTAACGAAGTTAGAACATCACTTCTCTCTCTTACTGCACGCGTTTAAGCCTTTCATTTCATTGTATCGCTGTGAAAGATATTGGCTTATCAATACAAATCGAAATAGTATTGGAAATAGCAAAGGAAGGACCATAGAATCATTCTCAATGGAGTTTCATCCTATCATGAAATGGTTCAAAGAATTAAAATCAGTGGAGCTTAGCAGCTAATTCTTAGAGCAAAAACAGTCTGTATGGAGGATTTATGTCTGGTCTCTTTGATGAATTATTGAAGTTTGTGGTTGTGCGATCAGCTACAATAGATAATTATTAAAGTCTATTTAGTTGTGTACTTAAACAAATCAAAATAAGCATCATAAACTGTTTTTATGAAAGAATATAAGTAGTTTCAATAGGTAATTGGTGAATAATATCTGAAAATTGATTAAAAATTTATTTCTAGGGCTTTGAAAGAAAAATCTAGTAAAAATGAAAGAAAAAGAAAAGGAGGAAAAAAAAGAAGAAACTTAGGTATGGTCCTTTTAGTCTCCTCGTTGTTCTTCTGTTTTATTTTCCACCTTCTTTTAATTTTGATCTTTCTTCTTCTTGAATACTAAGGTTAAGTTTTTATTTACAGTGTTTGAAAAAAAAATTTAGATAAAATTTGAGAATCTGATTCAAAGCAAAAAAATCTAGATGTCACCTTTAAAGCAAATTTAGTTAACTAATTCTTATTCTTTTTGGGCAAGTATCGGCCTATTATTTAGAGGGCTCAAATAAGCTTTTACCAAACAATTTAATCTTTTTGACTCCAACATCTTCTTTTATCTTATGATTATGATATTATAAGTGCATTAACATCCTCGTTAACATATTTTTGCTTCATTCTCCCCAAATAAGTTTGAAATTGAAAAATAAACAAAAGTAAACAAAATAAAGATAAAAAACATAACAAAAACTAAGAATATAAAGTGTACAAAAAGTGTGATTTATGAACTTATCAAATATCCCTACATTTAGCTTTTGCTAGTTCTCGAGCAAAATAAAATAAAAATAAAGAAAATCTAAAGTATCCCACTTTTGTAGAAAATCACAGTTACACTTAGCATGTGACATTAGCCTTTAAAAACCTAGATGTCCCTAGTAAATGAGTTTCGTCTCATTAGAGCTTACCAAAACAATACCCATAAATATTGAAAACATAAGAAACAAGTGAAATATACTAAAAAAAGTTACTCCTAATTCTTTTAACAGAAATCAAGGACAAGAATTAGAAAAGTCTTATAAACTAGTCAATAGCTTAAAAAATTTCACAAAGAATCTTGCTTGAATTTTTATGATTTGAGTTAAGCCAATATTAACATAACATATCTCAATTAAAATAATACACATTGAAACTTAATCTTAACTTCTCACAGGAGATACTCCCGTGACTTTCACTTTATATAGTAGTGGTGAAGTGTTTACTCTCTAAACAATCTCATGAAAACATGGGATACTCCCATGATTTTCACTCTATATAGTAGTGGTGAGGTGTTTACTCTCTAAACAATCTCATGAAAACAATTTTACAATATGCTTGCTTGTCCAACCATTCTACACTATTAAGACCATGCAGATCCACTGAGAGGTCTTTATTCAAGTTTGTGATGGGGCTACAAGGTAAGGTGGAAAGAAAATATGATAACAAAATCAAAAATAATCCAAAAAAACTAGTGTATAAAAAAAATCTAGAGCAGATGACATCTTTACTATAGCAAACTAGGGTTATGGTGACACTTTATCACAACATTTTTTAAAAAATGCCACCAGATTTCGTGTTTAAGTAAGAAAACAAAATTAGCGACATTTGAAATATAAACACCACTAATTAATTAAAGTTAGTGGCATTTTGAACAATAAAATGCTGCTAATGGTTATTTATAATTTCGTGATCATTTTTTTAGGCACCCAAATTTCTTGCTATTCTAATGTAGGGAGACAACATCATTGATATTACCAATGTTTCTATTCTAAGCACCACTATATTATTTTATTTAGCGGTGTTTATAAAAATGCCACTATTTTTATTTAATTAGCGACATTTTTTTGTCATAAACGCTGTTAAATTATATTAGTTAGTGATTTTTCAAGGAAAAATGCCACTAAATATCTTAATTATAGTCATTTTTTACACCCACCATTTTTCTCCAGTTTTGACTCTTTCTTCATCATGCTTTCTTATTTCTTTATTTTATGTCAAGAAATTTTGATTTTTTTGCCATCTTTTTCACTTTCTTTTTCACTGTGGCTGTGCCTCATCTCTGTTGACCTCTTTTTCTCTAACATTAGGGATTTAAAGGTATCATTTTTGTATTTCACCAATTTTATTTTATGATTTAGGGATTGTGAAATTGGAAAGATGTAATCATGTTAGAATAAAGTTTTTTCTTGTTATTATTTAATTTTTTTTAGCTTCTATTCTTGCAATCCCATTGTTCTGGTGTTCTATTTTTGCTCAAAAGACCTTCAGTTCACTCTTCAAAAGAAGAGGTTTTTTTCCTTCTTTTCATCTTTGAAAAGGGCAATAATCTTTTGTCCTTTTCTTTATTTATTCCTTATATAAAAAGAATGTAAATGGAAAACCAACTTGAATTTTTCCTTTCTAGGCATGTTTTGTTCAATTTGGGTAAATTGTCCTGCATAAGTTTCTTTGGAAATGTCAAAGGTTAATCTTGTTCTGCTAACTTTTTCTTATTCTGGGTAATTTTTTTTTTGTTTGTGCTGGTTTTATATTATGACTTTTTTTTGATATAGATACATGTATAATAAAGTATTTGATCTTTTGAGTATTGTAGATATCTTTGATTGTTTTGGATGAAATGATACCATGTTTATGCTAAGGTGCATTTGTTAATTGGTGTTCTGAATTGTGCTTGATTGGATTGTTGTCATTCTGTCATTTTATTTATAAATATGGTGAAATTAAAAAGGAAAATGAAAGAAGAAATAATTTCGAAAACATCAAATCGAATAACCAAATAATTGAAAACTCAACAAATAGTTGAAATCATATTCACTTTTGTATTGTGATAGACTTGTTGCACCCCTATTTCTATTTTTTTAATTTAAAAATAAATGATACTCATAATTTTTTTTTTGGTTTTTGGTGTGATAATGCATTTAGGATTTTATTTTGATTAGAAAAACATTTCCCTTTAAATGAATTAAACAAATCTTTGTAGCTTGAAATCTTTTAGCATTGCAAAAGGATTAGTATTAATTTTAGGTTATATTAAAGCTACAAAATTAAAGTTAACTGGGATACTTGGGCGGCTAGCAGAGTTTTTTGCTAGGCCATTAAAAGACTGTGCCATTAGAAGCTAAATGCAAAATTTCTAACTTAATTTTAAAGTGATTAATTATTGTTTAGATTAAAATTAATCAATGACTTAAACTTCAATGACAGTTAAAAAGGTGAACCATGCATTACCAGCTTTATTACTACCATATTAATTAATGGTAGGGCTCTTTCTTTCAATACTCTTATGCCTTGTTAGCTATCTTTAAATTTTGTAAGCTAAATTTTTGTTTAATTTTCATGGTTGTACAATTAATTTCCATTTGACTCTATGTTTCTTTGACAAATGCTAGTTTTCTCATAGTGCAGAAGAAATCCAATGCTCTACTTTGCCTCATCAATCTTTTTTGCTTTTGATTTCCATGAGCAAGAGGTCTGTAACTATGCTTTATATTCACTTTCAATGCTCTAAAACAGTAAAGCAAGAAACATAATTCTTTGACTCCTCAGAGTAGAATTCTATTTCTTTCAACCTTGAAGGACAAAAGAAAGCTCCCTTATATCTTACAAATCAGAAACAACCAGCTCTTGGAGTCATCTATAAACATGATCCCGTGAGAGAGAATCACAATCACAACTAGTATTAATTCAGCTAACAAAGATTTTCCCTTTTCATTTTTTGGTCTACAGTTTGAGACATAAAATCTCTTTTTTCAAATCTTTTTTCTCATCATAATGATAGATAGGTGAAATGATTAATTTTAAGTGTTTATTTTATTTAATCTTTTTTTAATCATAGGCACCTTTTGAAAAATCTATTGAATCATATTCAAAATATAAATTATGATCAATGTAATTAATAAATTATGTAAAAATTATAAAAATTTATATAACTTATTAATAGTAAACTATAGAAATTTATATAATTGTAAAATTATCACAATTTTAATTATGCAATTTATTCTTAAGAATTTTTTTATTTTTATTTTTATTTTTATTTTTTCACATTGTAGCTTGGAATTCACTCTTAACCAAAGGGATTAATCTTTTTTTAATCATAGATGCCTTATGAAAAATCTGTTGGGCAACTTTATATTTTATAAAATATAAAATTTTATATTTTTATAAATAATTAAAATATATTTGTACAATTTTAATTATACAATTTACTATTATCTTAAACTTAAACTTATGCTTTACTTACGATTCTTATTTATTTCTAGCAAGTCTTGTTTAATTTTCATTTTATTATGTTCTTGTATAGATTGGGAGATTATTTGTTGTTTCTAGGTTGAAACATTATCTTCAGTTTTGATCAATAGCAATTGCAATACAGAGATCTGACTTTAAGGTTTGTAAGGTTCTTGTGAATTTTTGATTGCATGTTGTAATGGTCTCTAAGATACCTCTATGTCTAAAGCTTTGTTTAAGCACACGACATAGCATTTATTAAATCTATACTATTCGGTAAGCTTTGGCATAAATCATGCTTAATGCATGGAATGAGTTAAGAAATGTAACGGTATCATGACATTATTGTTTTTTGTTGTAATAGACTTAGAATGCTTTAAATGGATTCTTATATTAGCTAATTTTTTAATTGTCATTTCTTTTGGCTTTGGCTATATTAAATTATATTTATATACATCTTATTTTTGTATTTAGACTTTCTCAAGCAGGAAATGGATAGGAGTTGGATGCAAAAGTTGAGGCTAAGTCAATAGTACTTAGATGGAGTATAAAATTTTCTTAACTTTGCTTTTCATAATGCAAGCGAAGATAATAGGATATTATGTCCTTGTTTGAGGTTTGTTAATATTGATTGGAATACGCAAGACATTATATATGAACATTTAATTTGTATTGGGTTTCTTTCGAGGTACACACGATGGTCTTTTTTCATGGAGAGTCCATTCTTTCTAGATCATCAACTAGAGTTCTAGAAAGTTTTAGTTGCAATGGTCAGCATCAGTCTATTGGACAAGATGACATAAAAGGCATGCTATAAGATGCATTTAACATGCATAACCATAGTTTTTAAACTTTTATACCAAAATTAGGTGATCAAGAGCCCAATGAAGAAGCGACAAAATTTTATAAGTTACTTGATGAAATGAATGAAGAACTTTATGAGGGATCTAAGTATTCAAAATTGTCTTTCTGTATTCGTCTTTTTGACTTGAAATGCTTAGGTGGTTGGACAGGAAATTCTTTGACACTATTATTAGAGTTTCTTAAAAAAATATTTCCTTTTACAAAAATCCCTAAGTCTTGTAAGGATGCTAAGAAGATGATAAAAGATTAGGCTTTAGATATGAGAAAATTCATAGTTGCCTAAATGATTGCATGTTGTATTGGAGTGATAAAAGAAATCAACAATTTTGTCATGTCTGTGGTAAGTCTCGGTGGTTGTTATTTGTTAAATGTGTTTCACCTTGAAGCTCAAGCACATTATCTTTTGTATTTTCATCCAACCACCGAGACTTACCACAGACATACAAAAGATAATGTGCTTGAGCTTCAAGGTGAAACACATTTAACAAATAAGCGTGCAAAGATTTTGAGGTATTTTCCTTTAGTACTAAGACTTCAATGAATTTTCATGTCATCAAAGACATTTGATTCCATGAGATGGCATCATGATGAAAGGACTGATGATGTGTTATTAAGGCATCCTGCGGATTCTCTAGCTTAAAAAACATTTGACAAAAAGTTTCCATGCTTTGCTAATGATCCTCAAAAGGTAAAACTCGGACTTGCATCTAATGGCTTTAATCCGTTTAAAATGATGAGTACTTCTTATAGTATTTGGCTGGTTGTCTTGGTTCTTTACAACTTGCTTCCATAGATCTACATGAAACAATCTTCCTTGATCTTATCTATGATAATTCCTAGGAAAAAAGGTCTGGGGAATGATATTGACATTTATATGTAACCTCTTATTGAAGAGTTAAAGTAGTTATGGGAAGGGGTTAACATATATGATGCATCAAAAAGGGTGAACTTTCGTTTGCATGCAACTTTACTATAGACTATAAATGATTTTCCTGCTTATGTAAATCTCTCTGGGTAGAGCACTAAGGCTGTTATACTTGTCCTTGTTGTGCTGCGCAAGCATGTTCCAAGTGGTTATATAACAGGAAAAAAAATCTCTTATATAAGACATCGTCCATGGTTAGATAAAGACTAAAGATTTTAATTCCAAAAACATATCTTCGATGGAACTAAAGAGTTTAGAGAAGTACCACAGCCTACTATTGGGTCTGATATCTTGTTGATTTTGAAAGATATTAATTCCACTAATGGGAAGACCAAATAAGTAGCACACAATCAAGAAAAAGAATGAAAAAGGTGTATAAAGGTGATGATGTTGATAATTAGAGTGATGAGGAGAAAGATGAAGAATATGATCTAAATGAGGCAGATTTATGGAAAAGAAAGAGTATTTTTTTGAGCTACCTTATTGGGAGCATAATTTATTACATCATAACCTTAATGTGATGCATATAGAGAAAAATGTTTAGGAAATATAATTGGGACAATTCTTATTATGGATAAAAAAATAATTTAACGAGTAGATTTAACCTAGTTGACATAGGAATTTGTCATGATCTTCATCCAGAATTACTTCCTGATGGAAGGTCAAGGTTGCTGCTTTCTTGCTTTGGGATGTCCAAGAAAGAAAAAAATATGCTTTGCAAGGTACTAAAAGATATGAAGGTATCGGATGCACATGCTTCTAACATACCAAGATGTGTGAATCCTAAGGATCAAAAGCTTTTTTCCTTAAAGTCACACTATTATCATATCTTAATGCAAGACTTACTTCCACTTGCTTTACGTTGTTCCATGTCAAAGCAAGTGACCTCTAGTATAATTGAACTTAGGAACATAATAAAAGCTATTTGTGGCACTCAAGATCGAAGAGCTTGAAAAATTTCAAGATCAAGCAGCTCTAACTTTATGCCAACTAAAGAAGATTTTTCCTTTGTCATTTTTCACCATAATGGTGCATTTGGTTGTCTATCTACCTTATGAAACAAAAAATTAGTAGATCAGTTTATTATCGATAAGTGTACCCATTAGAGAGATATTATACTATTAGCTTATTGTACTGTTGTCTTCAACTTAGAGTTTAGTTACATATAGTAATTTTACTATATATTATGCTACAAGTTTTTAGGGAAGTTAAAATCCTATTGTCGAAACAAACAATATCCGAAAGGTTTAATTACAAAAAGATATTTAGCAGAGGAATGTATGACATTTTATGCAAGATATTTGGAAGATGTTGAAACAAGATTTAATAGACCGGCAAGAAATGTTGGGCTCTCACATAACAACTTAGCTGAGACATACTTATTTGAAAGCTTTGGATAACCAATCGGTGAAGTGAAATGGTAGAGCTAGATGATGAATCTTGGGCATAAGTGCATCGATATGTGCTATTCCACCATGATTCAATGGAATCGTTATGCAAGTAAGTTTTAGTATGATATTTCTTTTAAACAAACATATCCTGAAAGATTTTTTTTCTTTATTTAACATATTTTTTATTCTTAGTGAGTATAGAAACAACTTAAAAGCTCATTTATGTTCTCGAAGATCACATCTTCGTGAGCTTGATATTTTATTTACATAGAATTTTCATGAGTGGTTCGGAAAAATTGTGAATGACACAACTTCTTCTAAATTAATTACGTTAAGTATGTTGTTCTCCATTTGACATAGAACATGATGTGTTTTTTCATGTCTTGTCATAGATTTAGAGTGAAAGAGATGTTAATGAAGAAGTAAAGCATCTTTCAAAAGGATTGAACAAAATAATGAAAAGATATAGTGCAATTATCATCAATAGATTTAGATTTCATACTAAATCTCATGAAAGATTTAGGAGAACTCAAAATAGTGGAGTAGTTGTTACTCCTTCAACTACAAGCTATGCTAGTACTAGGGATGGTAATCTTGTAGAGGGAAATTTTGGTTATTTTGGAATTATTAATAATATCATTAAGTTGGATTATTATGGCATGTTGTTTTAATGTGATTGGGCTGATGTAAATACTCTTAGAGGTATTAAAAAAGATTAATTTGGATTTAAAATGGTGAATTTCTCTCAATTAATTCATACTGGCCAATAATTGATTGATAAGCCATATGTTTTTTCATCTCAAGTAAAACAAATCTTTTACTTTGAAGATCCGAATGATCAGGGTTGGTATGTTATCCTTCATAACATACCTAGAGATTTGTTTGATATGGTGATGAATGTCAAGATGATGTTAAGCAAAAAGTTGAATGCTTGCCTTTTGCTGATCAAAACTTGGATAACAATATCCCTAGTACTAGTACAGAAGTTCAATGGGTTCATGAAGATGTTGATGAAGACATTTATGAAACTTGATGAATAAAGCAAATTTGTAAGATTGTGTCACAATTAATTTATTATATATATTTTAAATAAATATTACATTTTATTATATGATACGTATTGCATTTAACTACGAGTAATATTAGTGTTATTAACTTAAAATTGTTGTAGATAATATATCGAGGAGAAGATTGAATGGTTTGAATCTTGTTCATACTCGTTTAAAACTAGAGTCGGCTGATGCTTCGACTGCACCTTCTTCAACATTCCCAGATAAACTTTTTAGGAAATACGACTGCAGAGAACACAGTTCATACTAATTTGAATGCAAGTATTATTGAATGCCATAGAAGTTTTTACTTATGTTAATTGTTCAATTTCCTATAACTGTTAATCTTATTTGCCTTTTTTGTAGTCGATAATATTAGGTTATGCACAACCCGAGGTTGTACTACTTTGAAAGAGTTATGGGAACTACCTTCTGATGAACGTATTATTGTCTCTAAAAAATAGTGATAATTAGCCAATTGATCTGGAAGCACAAAAATTGGCTAGCCTTCTAGGCATGATTACTAGAAATGGAAGAAAAGTACTAATCCTTATAAATCATGGTATGAAGTGCCGAAAAAGGACAAGCCTAAGGTTTTGAACTGTGTTGAGGTACCAGAATAAATTCCTTAACATTACTTTTGACGCATTACCTTAAGATTTTCATTTATAATTGAAAATGACTATGTAATTTTCTTTCATTTCATTAATGATTTGCTTTGGATATTCCAACATCATATCTTCTAAAGTTAGTGATAAAAATGGAAAAAATTTAAGCATAACTTGAAAAAGAAGTACTTCGATCGAAATATTGATAATACTATCACAAAACGAAATGTACCATGTGGTGTGGTTAGTTGACAATATGAAAAACTTGTTGACTTCTAGTATTCGAAGAAATGTGAGGTATAATAATGTTTTTAATTAAGTATTTGGTATTTTTATAATAAAGTTTTTTTGTAATATATATAATTATTTATTTATTTAAGTAATGTTTAAGGACGGGAACGAGTAGGACTTTCTAATAAAAGGTAGTAGAAATATAGTCACACAAGTGGTTCAAAAAGCTTCACTAGAAAAGAATATGAAAAAGTAAGTTTTCCAAATTTAATAAAAAATTGTTATTATTTTCAATGCTTTAATATAAATATTGCCTTAAATGTTATATTATAGGAAGTGGAGCGAGATGAGAAAATAAGACAAGTTGAACTATTTCAGTTAACTCACACAAAGAAAGATGGTTCTTATTTGAATGTTGAGACATAGCAAATCATGGTATGTTAAAATAAATATACTATTTTTTAATTTAGAAATATATTTTATAACCATAATATTAATTTAATTGTTTTATAGGAAGAACCAAAAGAAAAAATGGACGAATATCAAGCTACTGCACCATTAAATAGCTCAGTGAATATGCATGATGTGGAAAATAAAATATTCACTGATGTTGCTGGAAAAGAAAGACATGAATGGGTTCCAGGTGTTGGAATGGGTCCAACGTCATCCGCCTACTATGGTGCTAGTGCTCAATGATATAGTTTTTCACAAACTCGCTCAACACAAGAAGTTAAAACATTGAGACATGAGATGAGAACCATGCAAGAGCATTTTGAAGAAGCAAATGTAGCAAGACAAGCATAGATAGCTAGGTTGGAGGAAGCAAGAGAAGAGCAAAGGAAAGATATGAGCAACTACAATCGAAGTTTGACTCGTTTATGAATTTAATGTAGCAAAAGTTCTCACAAGATCCACCATTTTAGGTAATATAATATCTTAATAACTTAATCATTTATGTTATTTATATATGTTAATCTCATATATATTTTGTATATTAGGGTTAATCATATGATAATGATCGTGTTATGGACAATAATTTTTGATCGACTCTACTTCAGCTTTGTGGCAGTTTTAACTACTACATCATGTTAAGTTTTAAGCACTTTTTTAAGTATATTGGGACAAAATGGTTGTATAAAGATATTTTATAATATAAATTTATGTTTTGATATATTTTGACATTGTTTTCTTTCTACGTTCTATTATAAGATTATTGTGAATGTAAATATTTATAAGAATTGTACATGAAATTAGAAATATGGTATTAATATAAGATTATTGTGAATGTAATACAAAGAAAGCAAAGTTTATAAAAAAAATTTAAAAATTTAGCGACGTTTCAAGAACAAAATGTCTCTATTAAAATTGACGTTTAATGAATATTCAAAAACCGTTTAGCAATGTTTTAAGAAAAAAATGCCGCTAGATATTAAAATTTAGTGGCGTTTTTGTTTTACAAATGCCAATAAATTTGAATATTTAGTGGCATTTAATAAGAATTAAACGCCTTTAAATAATTCTATTTGGCGGCGATTGTATCGCATAATCACCACTAAATTTCAACATTTTGCGGCGTTTATTTCTTAAAACGCCATAAACGCCGCTAATGTCTTTTTCCTAACTACTAAATTCAAATATTTAACATCGTTTATAAATGCTGTAAAAGGTATATAAAATGCCTCCACTTTAGCGACGTTTTACGCTATTAACCCTTCTAAATTTCTCGACGTAGTTTTTGGGGCATTTTTAATGACGTTTTGTTGAAATGCCAATATTGTTTTAGCGATGTTTTTAGAATTGCTCATATCTTCGTTCTACTCTATAGTACTCTATTAGGAGCTCATAAGTTTCATTTCAATGCACCATGCACATCCTTCATTTTTTTTTCCATTTTTTTGCTTTCTTTTAACCTTTTTTTGTTTTTCATTTTGCTTTTGTTTTCTTTTTCTCTTTTTTTTTTTGGAAAATGAGATGCATGATATATTAATATATACATGCTTGACATGACTCTTTATAATCCATCAATTAAAAACCCATAAAAAATAAAAATTCTACAGAACTCCAACAACACATAAGATCCCATAACATGCTCCACTAATCCCTCAAAATTAGGGTAGATATTTGGCTTTTTAAGTTGAAGGTTCAAGTAGATGAGTTGCATGAATAAAAAGACTCATTTAATCTTAAAGGGCTATCTAGTGGATAAAAATATTAGAGTGTGGGCAATTTGGCTTTGCTTGTATCAATCCTAATGCCTCTATCATATCCATGTCATGACATGTATCAATATTGTCTTAAATAGTTCAAAGCAAGTTTTAGAGAAACATATGATCATAAGAGCTCACAAGAAAAGAAATTATATCTTAGATTGAGAGAAATGAATAAATCCTAGATGTATAATCAATTAGATGCTGAAGAATTTTATTAGCAATGAGTATTTGAATCCAATGGAAGAATTTATAGCTTTCGCAGGTGGTAATAGTTAGATGTCGTTGTGTTAGGTGTCAACATAATAGCATTCAAGATGTCAATGTGGTACGTCAGCACCCTATTATAAAGGGTTTTATAAAAATTACTTAATTTGGTATGCACATGGGAAAATCAAGTTGGTTAATCTTTGCTCAGCAATGATGTAATTTTGAATGTTTTATATTTGAATCGACACAATTAGTGTTCATATATTTCTTATTTATATTTATTTTATTAATATTTTCTATTTAATTTTGTTTTTTTCTTAATTTTTGCAAATTAATTCTTAAATATAATATATATATACACAAAATAAGAAGCCTAAAAAATTACAAAAATTGCTTATTATTGACGAAATAATCAGTTGGTAATAATTATGTTTGATGGAAAGTAAAATCTATACTATTGGCAAAAATAATATTATCCATGGATTATTCTATCAGAATAGCTAGACACCGACGAAATTTTGGTTGGTAAAACAATTTTAAAAACAGAATATTCTATTAGTGATAAACTTTTCCAACGAAAGAGTCCTCCGTTCTTAAACTTTTCCAATGAAAATATCGGTTGCATATAGTACATTTTCCATCGTAACTAACATTTTTTCTAACGGAAATTCCATAGGCAATAATTCATTGGAAATAAGTATTTTTGACAAATTATTTTTTCGAAAAAAATATGAACGAGTCAAATGTTTCCGACCAAATATTACCTACGAAATTCTAATTCTTTCTAGCGAGAATTCCGTCAGAAGAGCCTCTCTCTTTAGGTAAAAAGTTTAAAAAATAGTGGTGCAAAGGAGTCCGTGATTTCAGAAGGAAATGGCGAACTGTTTTTGCAGGCATTCATTTATATTAATTCATGCTGAGCTGAAATATATACATATAGAAGTACTTATATTAATTCCTATTCAATATATATTTATTCTTTTTGCATCCTGATGATAATTTAAAAAAAACAAGTATAAACTTTAAAATTTTTTAAATTTTGTATAAAACTAAATAGAATAAAAATTAACTTTGTTAAAAAAGTCAACTTATGTATATATTTTTTAGAGAATAGGTATAGATTTAACTTAGGAGTAGAGTACCCATTTCTTGGCTGGATTTAGATCGTGTTATGTGTAATGATTTTTAAATTTTGAGTCATACTGTAAAAACATATATTTTTTGTTTTAAAATAAAATATTAATACAAAAAGATATGTTTATTATTTAAATATAACATAATTGAATAAATTTTATTAGACAAATTGCGTACGACTGTTAACAAGTTTGCACCGTTAGGGTGGGTGGTAGGAAATCTGGATCCAGAAAACCTGGGTTCCAAAATTGATAAAGAACTGGAGAAGTTTAGCATATTTTTTCATACGAAGTTTTCCAAAAAACCTTGAAGCCATATTTTTCTCTTTAAGCCTTCTGTTGAAATTATTATTATTGTTGTTGTTGTTGTTATTTTTGTGCTTTTGGTCAAAGTCGTTGGTGCTAAGAATCTGGAGGCAATTTTTCTTTTCGGATGGAGCGTAGTCTTGGAGTTATTAGGGTGTCTAAGGAATTGGGAGTTTTGTTGAAATTGTAAATAATAATAATAACAATAATAATAATAATAATGATAGTACTGATAAGCTACATACAAAATAATCTTAAAATAAAATTTTTTAAAAAAATTTCGAATTACTTTTTTAACAAAATAATTAATTACATTTGATATTTTTGTAAGGAAAAGAATGGAACCACAGCTCCCGTCTCAGCTGAGCGCCAAGAAGGGAAAGAAAAAGTCGATTGTAGTGCTGTATGATTGAATATTGTAAATTAAAAAACATTTAATTTAATTTAATTATTTTAGTACGAAATATAGTTGGGCATCACTGGCATTCAGATTTGAGCAATCATCCTATGGCCTTTGTTTAAGTCCTCCATTGACTTAAAAAGAAATCCGTACAAGTTTTTGTGACTCGGTCAATAAATGGTAGCACGCACTGGAGCTTTTAATTTCATCAATGGAGATTTTTGCTGAAACACCCAAATTTCTGAAGCAGTGGGTGATGATGAGATGAGGCTATCAGACAACATTTTGGGCAAAATATTCTTTATCAAGATCGACTACTGTAAGTAATTCTGAAAAATCCCTTCTCTTTATTTGGGCAAATTTCAACCTTTTAATCCCAACCTTCATATATTTATTATGTATTTTTCTTTTTACGTTCTGCAATTAAAGATAATTAAACATCAATATAATAAAAAGTTCACATTCTTAGTATAAAATTTTTAATAATTAAAATTGAAGAGGAAAACTTTAAATACAGAGTTTAAGATTTTGCTGAATGTAATTCTAATTTATAAATTAAATTAGATTTGATTAGTTATATTATTACATTTGTACAATTGTTTTGGTATTTCTACTTTGATTTTAGGATCTAATATTAAGTTCTAAAACACCAAGAAGTTCAAGGGTAGTATGGAGGTTATGGTGCATGCTCTGCGTATGTGCAAAGTATGCTTGTAGCTGCTTGGTTTCACAGAGATTGTGGTTTTAGATTGGGATTGTGGAGGCCGGAGATTTTGTTCCTTTGATTCTTTGGTTTCTGATAACATGTTTGTTGTGTGATTGTTTTTATTTTCTTAGGCACAAGAAATTTATTATAACATAAGCCAAGAGGTTAGAAATAGACTTATATGACAGCCTCTCTGTCCGGCCCAATAGATTGGTCCGAAATAGATTGAGTTACTCGTTATTGTTTGATTTAATAGATTTAATTAGAATTAAATTGAATCTTAATATATATATATATTTTTTATAATTAGAATCGATTTAGTTCCATCTAGATTACCATTTTTTTAATAAAAATATTTTATTTAAATGTAACTATAAAACTATATAAATATTAACAAAAATAATATTTTATTAAATTGTTAATATTTATAAATATTACCAATTGCGTGTGATTTTGACTAACCCTAAAACCATCTCCCCAAGATCTTAAGTAATCAAGTAATAATAGTAAGACAGTATTTTGAAATCACCTAGAAAGAAAACATATGACCACAAAAAAAAAAAAAAAACAAAAACAGTTTTTAATTGCCCAAACAACATTGCAGCTGCAATTCAGTCCTGTGGACATCAACAAACAAATAAATAAATATAATATATGGTGTTGTGTTACGATCTCAATTGCAAGGTAAGGAACTTGGATCCTACATTGAAAAATAAAAGATGTTCTTGTAGGGTTTATATGGATCTAAGCTCTCTGACCCTACTAGGTGGCTTTTGAGGTGTGGTTCTCCAAATACCTCATATCAATTAGAACAGCCTAGGTCCATA
>JAQSVH010162688.1:0-25003 GCA_029448705.1 Adansonia digitata | reverse complement strand
GATGGTCATACGAGACCAATAAGATGAGTGATTCATCTTATGGTCCCCCTCACTATGTCATAAGTCGAGAATCTATATTTTCTCGTTCTCATCAGAACGCCAAAGAATAGTCTTAATCAAGAAGACATTTCATAGTCAATAAAATATTTTAAGTTGTACGCACCCATTGATCCGTGAGGATCCACCCTGGGGTACGTTACGACACCATCAACTCAAGCTGAATGAATAAGTTTCCTCCAAGAATATAGGGATGTGTACACTTGGTCCTACCAGGACATGCCTGGACTAGACACCAACTTTGTGGTCCATAAGCTTCCCTTTAAACCTGAGTGCAAGCCTATACAATAAAAGCCTAGAAAGATAAAAACTAAAATGCTTCTAAATATCAAAGAAGAAGTGAAAAAGCAATTTAAAGTAGCCAAATATCCTAAATGGTTAGCCAATATAGTTTCAGCTCCTAAGAAGGATGGTAAGGTACAAATATGTGTAGATTATAGGGATTTAAATCGAGCCATCCCAAAAGATATTTTTCTTTTAACCCATATCGATACCTTAGCAACATCGCCAAAATGCACTATTTTTCTTCATGGATGGATTTTCAGCTCATAACCAAATCAAAATAGTGGCTAAAGATATAGAAAAAACCATCTTCAAGACCATGTAGTGTACTTTCTACTATAGAGTGATGCCATTCAGGCTTAAGAATGCTTGAGCAATATACCAAAGGGCGATGGTAACATTGCTCCATGATTTTAAGTACAAAGAGAATGAATATATGGCTCTTTGAAGAAACTATTCAAATAGCTTCGCAAATATCAAATCAAGTTAATCCCAAAAAATACACATTTAGTATCACATTCGATAAACTATTAGGCTTCATAATAAGCAAAAAAGGAATAAAAGTTGATCTTGACAAAGTTAAAGCCATTCAAAATCTATCACCACCTCGAAATCAAAAAAAAGTGAAAAGTTTCTTGGGAAGATTGAACTACATAACTTGATTTATATCTTAGCTAACCGATAAATGCGATCTAATCTTTTAGCTACTATGAAAACAAAATCCCAAGGAATGGAATAAAGAAGCTTTGATAAGGTCAAACACTATCTTTCAAATCCTCTAGTACTTGTGCCACCAGTGCTGGGTTGACTTTTAATCTTGTATCTATTAGTTTTTGAGAAATGAATGGGCTATGTATCAGGTCAACACGATGAGTCAGCAAAAAGAAATAGTTAATCTATTACTTGAGCAAAAAGTTCACAGAGTGCAAAAAAAACTATTCAGCCATAGAGAAGCTATGTTGTGCTCTGGCGTAGACAACCCAAAGGTTAAGACAATACATGTTGTACCATACCATATGGCTAATCGCCAAACTTGATCCCATCAAGTATTTATGCAAAGCTCTTACCTTATCAAGGAAATTAGCTAGGTGGTAAGTCTTTTTTTTCAAGTTCAACAATGTGTATGTGAATTAGAAAGCCATCAAAGGTAGTGCAATAGCAAACTTCTTGCCAAGTCAAGCAATGGATGACTATCAGCCTTTAGAATTTGAATTTCCTAACAAAGACTTGATGTGCATATCTGAGGTAGAGAACACTGTCAAGTGCAATGTATTTTGTAAAATGTACTTTGATGGAGCTTCAAACATGCTGGGGCATGGATTCAGGGCAAGTCTTATCTTACCTAATTGAAGCCA
The DNA here is from genome assembly GCA_029448705.1 of Adansonia digitata. Lineage (NCBI taxonomy): Eukaryota > Viridiplantae > Streptophyta > Magnoliopsida > Malvales > Malvaceae > Adansonia > Adansonia digitata. Next base: position 23,309 of record JAQSVH010162688.1, on the reverse strand, counting down.
TTACTTTTTCACTACAAGACTGAACTTTGACTGCATAAACAATATAGCTAAATATGAGGCCTACGCCATGGGACTCCAAGCAACCATTAAAAAGGGCATCTGAACACTGTAAGTATTTGGAGATTCAGCCCTTATCATCTACCAACTAAAAGGAGAATGGCAAACACATGATGCTAAATTGATCCATTATTAGAATCTGATCTCGAAACTTAGAAAAGACTTTGATGATATTGCTTTCAACATTTACCTTGAGAAAAGAACTAAATTGTTAGTGCCTTAGCCACCTTGTCGTCCATGTTTAAAGTCAATCAAGAATCAGATGTTACTCCCATTCAGATGGGTATCAATATAGCTCCATCATATACCCTAAATGTGCTACCAAAATTAAAAAGAAAACTATCTAAAAGATAGATACAAACTTCATTTTGGATGGTAAAATTTTATACAAGAAAGGTTGGGATCAGATACTACTTTAGTGCATGAATATTTCTGATGGCAAAAGAATTCTCAAAGAAGTCCATGAAGGAATCTATAGTACACATGCTAATAGACACCGAATGGCAAAACAAGTCATGCAACTAGGCTACTATTGGTTAACTCTTGAAAAGAATTGTATAGGCTATGCTTAAAAGTGCCACAAATGGCAAATCTATGCAGACAAAATCCATTTCTTACTAACACCTTTACATGCTATGACAACTGCATGGCCTTTCTTCCATATAGGGCATGGACATGATCAGACCGATTGCCCCTAAAGCTTTTCACGGGTATCGTTTCATTTTGGTTGCTATAAATTATTTTGCCAAAGGGATAGAGGCAGCTGCTTATGCCAATGTCACTAGATCCATTGTATGTAAATTTGTGAAATAGAACATCATTTATAGATATGGGCTTCCTGAGTAGATCATTATGTATAATGCACACAACTTGAAAAGCAAAATGATGCAAGCAGTTTGCTCTCAGTTCAAGATTTAGCTTTGTAATTTCATCCTGTATCATTTGAAAATGAATAAGGTAGTTGAAGTAGCCAATAATAATATCATAAAGATGGTCGAAGGATGGTTAAGACGTACAAAGATTGGCATAAAGAGTTACCTTTTGCATTACATGCCTACGTATAACAATACGAACTTCTAAGTGTGCTACCTTATTCTCATTAGTCTATGGCATGGAAGCTGTCCTGCCTATCAAGGTTGAAATCCCTTTAATTAGAGTTCTAATGGAATTACAACTTGAAGAGACCAAATGCGTCAAGAACGATATCAGCAATTCAATCTTATCAAAGAGAAAGAATAAAAGCCATCTATCACAGGCAGATGTATCAAAAGTGCATGGTGAGAGCCTATGATAAAAAGGCCCATCCTTATCAGTTTTAAGAAGGTGACTTGGAACTCAAACAAATTCTCCTTATCCATAAAGATACTCAAGGAAAATGGACCCCAAATTAAGAAGGGCCATACATGGTAAAGCGCATATTTTTTGAAAAGGCCTTGATCTTAACCAAGATGGATGGCAATGACTTACCTAACCCTGTGAACTCTGATTATGTCAAGAAATACTATGCTTGAAAGGGTTCTAGGATGAAAACCCACAAAGGCATCCTATCTTTCTTTTTTTGGTTACTTCAAAAAAAAAAAGAAAAACCTTGGATGAAAACCCAAAAGGGCATCTAGGAAAATAACTCGACTTAAATTGAAAACCTAAAAAGGAAACTTAAGTGACTATACGTCCCCTTACTCGAACCAAAATCAAGCCCAAACTACTACTAGCCTAGACCAGAATTTACTTACCCAACACTCATAACCTCGATCAAAACACCAAATCATAACCTAATTCATCTATACTATGCCAATCTTATTCTCACCTACATCTAAAAAATAGGAACTACCTAACCTTAAGGCCTCCATCCCATCATGGGGCAATATGAAGAATCTTCACTTGAGTCGGTTAACACCAAAAGAACTAACTGCTTGAGAAAGGTTTTCGAAAACACTCAGTGGAAGACTCATTTCATTAGCATCAGGGGCTAAGCGGCTAGGAAAACCCCTCTGAACTCTTTTGTATCTTAAAATCTTTTGTGATCCCATATTTTGCCATAATTTTTATTTTCTTTATTTAGAATGAAATATAATCACCTTATTTCTTAAACGTCTTTATAATCTTTGTATCCTATGTTGCATCATGTTTATCATTTAATTAATAATGGTTGATAAATAAATGGAACTGACAACAGGATTTCCTAGCATTACTTGGAAAGATGAAACTTTGCAAGAGTTTTGTTTCATGTCTAAAGATCAGGAATGAACTCTTGGGGCCAAAGTCAATCTTGCCTTTGGACCTCATATCCTAAAAACATGCTCAAAACCTTCTTTTAGTAAATCCTAGCTTAAAGATAAAGGGCTAAAGTTTTTTTCAAATAGTCATCCCAATAATCAAAATTTAGAACATTTTACTCTAACCACCAGAGACATCCTTTGAAGCATAATTAGCAAAGAGGAATCCTTCATACCCATCAAACTTAACGTAACAAAAATCCCCAAACATGAACCATCTAAGCTCAGATCCATCCTTTCAAATTCATGAATCACTCATACCTTTCAACAACTACTTTAAAATTCAAAGCCTTTAGAAATCTAAGGCAAGATTAACAAACCTTGGGGCAAGAAACCACCTTATCAAACTCATAGTAGATTAGATGATCGAAAAGGCTAAAAAAATTAATTATCGGATTAGATTTTTAAAATCATAACTTTTGCATCAACGAAGTATGCATTTTCATCCTTATACATCATATATACAATAACTAACATTCTCTCTGGTGTGAATTTCTACTTTCAAAAGCCAAAATAAAACAAAACATTAAGCACAAATTCATATAAACCTCAAAAGATTCCAAGTAAGAATCCCTCATCTCATGAGTGCTTAAATTGAAAAAGCCATTCAAGAAAGGGACCCAAACTCATATCATTTTAGTCCTCAAAGAACATGACACTTTTTGTTTTTAGTCCTCAAAGAGCATGACATTTTTTTCTTTTTTAGTTCTCAAAGAGCGAGACACTTTCTTTTTCTTTTTAGTCCTCAAAGAGCCGGATGCCTTCTTTTTTTAGTCATTAAAGAACAGGATACCTTTTTTTTTAGTCCTTAAAAAGCAAGATGTTTACCTACCTCAGTCCTCAAAAAGCAAGATGCTTACCTACCTTAATTTTCTAAAAGTAGGACACTGGCCTACCTCAGTCTTCAAAGAGAAGGACGTTTACCTACCTCAATCCATAATGAGCTAAACCTTATTATGTTAGTCTATAATGAGCTAGATGCTATTGAATCAAAGCCCACACTAGCTGCCTATATAGAAGTTAAACCCAAGAAACTACAAACCTAGTATGGAGGTCGAACCTTACAAAACTCATTGAAATTTTCTTATTTGTTAGAATCATTGCTGATATACTTAGCCTTCCTTAACATAATACTAATTAGATCTCTACTTTTCTATAGGCACATAGAACCATCATCTTACTCGAACAAAATATTTATTTATCTTTGCCCTATTTCTAATGCTTAATAATAGCTAAAGAGGGTACTTATAGACACCTTATTTTGTCCAAGCCAATCTCTAGCATCCCATGACATAATCAAAAAAAATGGTAAGATTAAAAAACTAAAAAATAAAAATAAAGATGATTGTTAGGTGTTATGTCGCCAAGCACTATAAAGTAACATCACGCGAAGCAAAAAATTTTTTTAGGAAAGTCTGAAACGCCTATGAATGTATTAAAGAAAAATGTAAAAATAAGGCATAAAATTCAATTATTTTGGGTGTCATCAAAGTCATTTAGGTGAGCATGAGTCAATTTTTCTCTATCTATGACCAACGTGAGGTATTCAAAGAGCCTAAGGTACATGCAAGTTACATGGGTGTGTAAGTATTGATATAAAGCTTTCACATTACCAAAAATTCAAATTTTCACATATAGTATTGATACAAGAGGGTTTGGTATCGATATCTAAGGTGTGATCATGATACTTGGTGTGTTTGCATCAATACAGGCCTTGGTAGTAGCTAAAGCTATGTTTTTAGCAAAATGTATCAATACACAAGCAGAAGTATCAATACATGCCTTTAAGTCTCAAGACTGAAAGCAAATTTTTGCTCTTGGTATTGATACACACTTCATTGTATCGATACTTATAGGTAAAAACTGCATTATGTATCAATAGAACATGTTTTATATCACTACACTAAAGCATTTTTGTCCAGTTTGAGCCATTTTTTAGCCTTTAGAAATCTGATTGAAGCATGTTTGTTATACCAAAAATCATCATGATTCATATCAAGCCTCAGTTATGGGCTCGTGATTAGACTTAAATAAATTTTTAATGCCTATATAGCCAATGAAAAAGGTCATTTTCATGAAATATATAGCTTGTTAGAAGGCATGTCTGGCTTTTCTCCATTTGCAAGTAGCCATAACTTTTTTGCACCACTACTCTACGTGATAGAGCAAACGATAATAAAGGCAGCTAAGCATAGAAACTAGATTTGTCTCCTAGTACATGAGGAATAATCCCATAATGCCCTTGCTTTATCTTTAAAAAGCATTGGGTAAACCTTAAATTTAAAAGGAGGTCGACTTTAGCTCAGCAAATGAGGAACCACTCTGCAGCCATCATGAAGAAACTCTAGCAACCTTCAACCTTAAAAAACACTGCTAAGAATGTTGTTCCATTGCCTTTCACCCTTAACCTTCCTCTATTCCCGTAGTTCCTCCAAACCATTACTAGAAAACCTTCAAAAACTCAACTTTTCACACACCTTCAACCTTAAAGTGCCTTACCATCAATAGTATTACCAGAAAGTTCTTTTTTCATCTTTTTCTTGCTAAACAATAGCAAACAAAAAAGGAAAAACTAAGCTTAAAGCCACTTCTTCAAGTAAAAAGGAAAGTTCAAGTTTTTAGTATTTTTTTCTACCTTGTTCCATATAATTTTTATTTTTATCATCTGCATCATTTTAGTGAGCCCTTCAGGATGCCATGATCACCCTAGGTCCCTCATGCATTATTGTTGCCTTGGTTATGGTAATCTTTAGATGTTCTTTTGATCCAAACTTTTTTTTCCATTTTGTCATCAAAACAGATCCTTATTCATGCATTTTCTATCATGTATAATCTATTTTCACATACTTAACACATGTTTGAATGTTTTTTCTAACATATCTAGAGTATTTTCATACATTTTCTTACATTTTAATGAGTTTCATGGCATAAAGATGTTGTCTTGAAAATTCGAGCATGTTTTTCTTTGTTTATATATGTTCATGTCATCTTCCATGACATGATTTTTTAAGCCATTCATAGAGTTATTATTTCCATTCACCTTGTTTATCACCTCTTTGCATTGTTAGTCATCCTTTTTATGTTAAAATGTCATCTTCGTGTGTTGACATGTGTTTTCTTTGTCAAGATGCTTGCTTGTTTGCTAAAAATCTGATTTTCAAAAAGAATCCCCAAGTTAAGTTCATGCTACCTCCAATAGATGAAGACTAGCATGGATTTAATGTTTTCATAAAATTTGTCTTCCAATCTTGGGGACAAATTAAACACTTTAGATTTGGGTTAATGTTAAAATAAGTTTAAAGACGCTATTTTTCAAACAAAAATGAACTTTTTAGTTCATAAAAAAAATGCATAAAGCCTTGATCTTGAGTTTAGCACCTTCATGGTGGCATGGTCAACGGGTTGTTTCATCATCCCAAACTACTCTAAGATTGTGAAATGAACTCATGATGCTAGTGTCATTCTTTTCCCTGTATTTTCGATGTTCGATAACTAGAATTTGACCCCCAAAATAATTGAAAAATCAAATAACCCTATTTTTTACCTTGGCAACACTATAGTTTAAGTTAAACAAAATTATTTTTAAACTACAAGTGATTTTTCTAGAATTTTGTAATATTTGCCTCTTAAAGGGCATCAAAATACCTTCCCAATGGTGTCTTGTTTGCATTCTGATCATTCCGGATGAAGGAGTTATGATTTTTTGAACCTTTATTGTTTAGAACCCCCAGAACAAACGCATTACATTCTGTTTGGACCATCTTGGTCCATCAGATTATTTATATATATTTTAAACATTTTTCCCAAAAAGCTTGCAAAATTTTTCTTTCGGAAAGGTATTGTTTGTGATTTAATGATTTCAAATGAATCTAAAACAATTTTTAAAAATCCATTATGCCCTTTCCCCTGTACGTGTTGCTAGTGTCGAGACAGGCCTAATTTTAAAAATTAATTCTGCATAGAAAGTGATTTTCTAGGATTTTTTGAATGTTTTCATATCAATCCTCATCGAGTTGCCTTTCCAACAATAGCTTATTTACCCCCTGAAGCTTTTGGATGTGCCCGAAATAAATTTGAGAAGGGAGATGATGCCATGTTGTCCCCTATTTTAACCCAATTTTTGAAATGCCTTTATAAAGACATTTGAATATCTCAAAATGCATTCAATTGGTTCCCCTACTATACAAACCATTTAGACCTGGATCAAAGCTTAAGATAAAAATATATTTTATTCAAATCTCTAATTTCCTATTTCAAAATACCTCTTTTTAAGATAATCTTTTTCTCAAAGAATAAAAAATTTTTATTCTTGCAGATACTCTAACCCCATCACTCTGAGAGGATACTTGAACCCCATTTTTCAAAAAAATGACAATTTACTCTTTCAAATTCATTTAAGATTTCCAATTATATTCTTAAGTAATCAAAAAAATTTGGGATAGTCTAACCCCATCAGTTTGATGGGATACTCCAACCTCGTATTTCACAAAAAATGTCAATTTTCTCACTGATTTATTTGAGTTCCTAATTATTTTCTTAAAATATTAAAATCTTCATCTTTTGGGACACCCCAACCCAACCGCTTTAAGGGGACACAAATACTAAAGGTCCTAAGAATTTTCTCCCTTTCAAATACACTAGATTTCAACAAAACCTTTTTTCATCCCTTAAATTACCAAAGCATGTCTCCAAATTGTCATCCTGGTTTTTTTTAGTAATCAAAGACAATTACGAGATACATTTCGGTTATCCCTCATTTTTATGTTCTTTTTTTTATGATTGTTTGTTTGTGAAATTATTATATTCTTTTTCATCTTACTAGTGATTATCATGCATTCATATTTAAAATTTGTTTTCAAAAATTCTACAAGGTAATGTTTCTTGTTAGTATCTTTCTAGTACCTAGTACATAATATCTAAATTTTAAAAATTTAATCTGAGAATTATTTTCATAAAAAAAAAAACCTTATGCTTCACATACCTCTATGGTGCATGGGTGATATAAATTCCAAAACTTTGATTTACATTTTTTGTAAAAGTTTATGCAAAAAAGAGGATTATATCTAAATCATGACCAAATGGAACCAATTAAACTAAAACAGAAGTGAGATATAGTTAGCGGTACTGGTTTTAGGTTTCATAGGGGGTGCTAACCCTTTCCCATGTATAACCAACTCTCAAACCCAGCAAACGAATCTCTAGACTTTGTAGATCTTGAAATCAATTTTTTGAGTTTCGTAACTCAGAATATTGTTTTCAATAGGCATTCGATCATGCCATGATCGGTGGCGACTCCAAATTTATGGTTACTTCATGATAACTTTTTAGGACTAATTAGATGGGTAACTCATTTGATGGTCTTTCTCTCGTTCGTATTATCATGCTTAATCAAAATCCAGACCGAGAGTTAACTCAAAAGCTTAACCACACTACCGTAGATATCTTTTAAGTAGCGCACGCCTACTTTGGATCAATTAAAAAAAGAATAAAAAAGGGTATATATGACAGATACCCTTAGTGATGGTATAGATACATAAAGCTTAGGTATCAATACCATGCTATTTTGAAGCTAAAATCTTGATTTTGGGATGGTTTGGATTGATATAGCCCAAGAGTTATCAATACTTAAAAATTTCTAGGCTTAGTATCCATACAATGTTTATGGTATTGATACCATAAGCCCAAGTATCAATTCAAGCTTCAAAAGTATCGATATAGAAACCAAAAATGGGTCCTGATATCAATACAATAAGCCCTACATTGATACCAGAAGCAAAAAATTGGCTGAGGTATCAATCCTATAAGCCTAGACCGTGATGTTTTTAACCCTTGCACCATTGAAGTTAAAATCCAATTCAAACATGTTTTTGGCATAAAAAAATCATCAAAATTTATTATAAACCTCAACTTTGGACTTTCGATTGGTTTTTAACAAATTTTTTTGGATCCAAAATGGTTTGAAAGTAGGACATTTGCATGAAAAACATAGTTTGTTTAGGCATGCTTGACTTTTTTCCATGTTGCAAACACCTTCACCCTTTTTGTGCCACTACTTTACTTGTTACTGCAATGGGAAAACAACCAGCTAGGTATAATACCTAGAACTATCATATGGTACATGGTTAAAACCCAAAAATGCCCTTGTTTTAGCTTCAAAAAGTATTAGCTGAGTCTTGAACTATAAAAGGATTCAACTTTGGCTCAACAAAAAAACCAAAAACATTCAAACACTCTAAAAAAAACTTTCCTTGGCCACTATTTTTTTAAGAAAAAGCTTTTATTCCTGTAGCCCCTGAAAGCCACCACTAAAACCCCTTTCAAAACCCTTTATTTCACCCTTTTTTCATTTAAAACCTATCTTTTATTGTTAACAAATCCCTTAAGCTCATTTTAGCCAGCTTTTTCTTGCTGGTTAAGAGCAAAGAATGGGAGAAATGTGAGATTAAAATTGACAAGCTTTCTGCTCAAGGGCTATAGCAAAGTTTGAAGCTACTTAGTATAATTCCATCTCCTTCCCATTTTATTTTATTCTTTTTTCATCATTTTCGTCATTTTAAATAGCCATATCCATGTGACCATGACCAAATTCCTAGGACTCTCCTAGGATTTTTTTTATGTTATATTGAACCTTTTACTATGCTTCACCATGTTTATGCACTTGGTTTGCTCCAAAAACATGTTTTAATGTTGTTCTAAAAATTCCAACAAATTTCGTCTTATTTAAACATATTCATATTATCCCCTATGACATCAATCTTGAGGTTTTTTATGAAGTTAACTCTTCCATGCATCTCATTAGTCATTATTTTTCATTTTTGTCATCATTTACATGTCAAGATACCATATTCATTTGTCTAAGCATGCTATATATGTTCATTGTCTTAAATATCATATTAAGCATAATATACTTGTCAAGATGCTTGTTTGATGATTGTTAAAAACCTTTTTTTTAGAAAACCCAAAGCTATGATAACTTTAATAACTAAGGATTAACATGGGCTTAAGGTTTTCCATTTATTGGTTTTCCAATGAGGATTTAAGGGTTATTAAGGCCAAATGTTTTGTTTTCAAAAATAGAATGTCTTTTAAGTGCCTATGATTGTTTATGCCTTGATTTATTGTCAAAGAAGCCTTATAAAACTAAAAATCCTTGTTTTAGCCCTGGTAGCACTATAGCCATGAGTTGAAAAATCATTTTCAAAATCTAAACTATTTTTCATGAATCTTTTGATATTTTTTCCTAAAAAGGCATCAAATTAGTTTTCCAACAATATCTTAGTAGTGCTTAGATCAAACTGGCTGAAGAAGATATGATTTTTCAAACTAATACCATTTTGGCCCATCAAAATATTTTTCTACATTTTTAAAATATTTTTCCTAAAAAGTTCATGAAATTCTCTTTCTGGAAAGGTATGTTTGCGATTTAATGATTCCGTATGAGTCAAAAATGGTTTTTTAAAGTTCACTACACCCTTTCACATATATGTGTTGTTAGTTTCATATTTGACCTAACTTTAAAAATTATTTTCACCCAAAATGTGATTTTTTGATATTTTTGGAATATTTTTAACTTAAATCTTATTGAGCCACCTTTCCAATGGTGCCTCACACGACCCATGAAACCTTTGAATTCGCCTACAATAAAATCAAAAAGAAGGATAGCGTGATATTATCCCTTATTTTCAGCACTAGTTGAAATTAATTAATCTATACAAATTCCACTCCAAGGCTTTTGAATGACTTTAAGTGGTCCTGATTAGTTTCTTTAAGTCAAAATATGTGCGTCAACCTCATAGGCCTGAATCAAGCCACAAACAATCTTTGTCATGTCATTTCTCTTTTTTATCAATTTCCTTTTTAATAAAAAATCATCTATTTTGTCAAGTGTTTGCAAAAGTATCATTTTGTCAAGAAATCACCAAGCCTTTATCATGATAAATTTTTCAAGCTCGTCTCTCCAAAATCATTAAAGTTTTTAAAGGGATGATTCAACCCATTCTCTGAGGAAATACTCCAACCCTACTTTTACAAACTTCATTCAAATTTTGAAACTTACCAAAGTTTTCATCTATGGGGTTATTTCAACCCCATCTTCTAAGGGGATACTTAAATCCTTTTCCTAAAAAATTTTCAAGAAATACTTAAATTTTGTAAATTTAAATTTGCCAATCTCATTTTTCTTAAAATTGCTAGGAAAAAAAATTAAATTTTCTTTCCTTAGATTTTTTTCTAGACTTTTCAAAATTTAAACTTGATTTTCGTGCCTCAATTAGTCAATGGATCTTAATGCATATCTAAATTGGGCTTTTTTGTTTCTAGATAAGCGATGACAATAACAAAATACATTCTAATCATTTTTTCCCTTCTTCCTTCTTTTATGTGATTTATTTTATGCAATATTATTTCTTTCTCTTACCAATAGGTTTTCCCTTGTGATTATCCATATTACATTCATGTATGCAAAACTATTTTCCAAAAAGAAGCAAAGGCAATGTTTCATGCTAGTATCTCTCAATTGCTTGACACAAAATATTTGGTTTTTAAAATTTAATTTTGAAGATTATTTTTAATCATAATCTCTATGTTCTCCACCTTTTCAAGGCCTATATAATATTCAAATTTTCTTTAAAACCTAAGTTTACTATTTTATTCAAAATTTATGCATTAAAAAGGGATTATATCAAATAATGACAAGTCAAAATCAAGGAAATCGAAACTAAGTTGGCACATGGCTAGAAAGGTACCAATTTCAGGCATTAGGAGAAGGTTCTACCTTCTTGTACAAACTAACTCCTAAGCCCAACCATCAAATCTCTGAATTACGTAGACCATGGAATTGATGTTTCAAGTTTTATAACTCCATATATCATTTCAATGGGCATTCGATCATAGCCAGCCCAAAGTGATTGGTGGTGACTCTAAGCTTTGGCCATTTCGTGCTGGCTAATCGAGATTGTTTGGACAAGCAATTCGTTCGGTAATCTCTTTCCTCAGTTAAAAAGAGAAGTCCTAGTCAAGAAGACTCGCACAAATATTTTTTAAGTTACATGTGTTCCCTTTTGCAATAATGCTAGGATGGAGTGCCAACAGCCTAATGACATCACTGGGGAGCAATTTAAAGAGTTAGGCTTAGGACTAGCCATGTCTTACTTGGTTCTCGGATCCCTCGATTTTTTGTCATTATTTAATTATAATCCCTTTTTCTTTTTGGCTACTAATATTTTATTTGTCGTGATTTTTTTCATGTGATTATCAAGGACCATCTTGTTTCCAAATAAATATCAACTTGATAAATATGGTAATACAAGGGCAAACAAAAGGTTTGATTATTTTCCTGACACACAACATACATTTGCATATACACTAGATTCCCATCAAACTCAATGGCAAAGTTAGAATCCCAATTATTAGGAAGAAGTGAGCTATTCATCTTCGTGAATACCCCTTCAAATAGGCAGAGCAATACCTTCTAAGGTATAAAGTACCTATGTCTCTCATGAGTACCCTTCTATATTTGCATAGAAAAATAAATCCTTTGGATCAAACCCATTCTGCCAAGCCTACAATGGGCCTAGGATCGAGATGCCTCGACTGTCCTTATCGGATGGAAAAACAATTTGGATACTGATCTAGATGTCAACTTAAACCTACATAGTGAGCCCTACAAGCCAAACCCTGTTGATCCATACTAAAATGCTACTGAAATGACCCAAAGAATAAAGACACTTGAGGAAATACTTTGAACCTTTACTTTCACATACCATAGTTACGCAGGCAATGGTGAATGAAAATTGTCATTCACATGTGTCATATTAGTGTTAGGACACAATGTTATGCTATGTGATCAACAACTAACCAAGTAAGTGATGGCAAACAAATGTTGTCACTCCCAAGGCAACCATGTCACCCTAAAAAGTCATTTCTAGCACAAATAAGAAATTATGCTATCTAATCGATGACTTACGCATGTTAAATATTAAGCGATGGCATTCGTATGTGACCGTGTGGATTATCTGCTTATCCCTAGAGATATCATATCACCATGATTGTCGCAATTTTACCCCAAACACATCTTTTCCGTGGTTACTTGTCCTGATATCTCTCATGTCTACCTTTATGCATTTAATATCTATTATCGAGGCACTTTCCGTGAGTTATTTGCATTTTTTTAGTTCTTTATTTATGTCTATATTAGTTTATATTGTCGTTAGCCTATTTCCTTTTCTTTTATTTTGTTTTTTTCTCTAATGGTTACATGCATCATGCATCATAATCATCATCATAATACAATTGGTTTTAGGGCTCAATGTTCACCAAACGGAGTTTGTCATGGAACAATAGTATGTTCCCATCATTAAGTCTTTTAAAGAAGTCAAGACATAATCAGAAGGTCAGTAGCTCAGAGATGAGGATATCCTTAAGTCCTGTTACATCTTGGCAATCCAAGAAAAGGTTAACATTGGGTTTCATCAGATTGATTAGCGAAAGTTAAAACATATTTAGGCTAGTCTGAGCAATATCGAGAGGGAGTCATTCACAAAAGATATGAGGACATAGCTCTCTTACTCCAAGTCCGGTTGGAAGTTGGCATATTCGAGTAGCATCACAATTTTATAACCATCATACCAATGTTTTGCCTTCAATCTAGAAGCTTTGGCTCTTATTGTCAATATAAATACACTGTTGAGAGACCTAAGTCCAATAGAATATACTGCAAAAGTCACTATAACTTCGAACTTTCAAGAAACGACTAGCATAGATTGTTGGAACCTTGGAGTCTTAGATCAATAGCCACATCAAGGAGAAAAAGAATGGTAAGTGCATCTCGTGCATTCTTCTAAAAGAGTCAATGGCAAATATCATCGATCAGAAAAAAGTTTAGGATGTCTATGCCTTAGCGATATACGGATTGGCCATATTCCCAGAGACCTTAGGTTATACAAAGGCAGTGGTTCTCCCATTTATGTTGCAACATAAACCCTAAACCTGCCATTATGCATAAAATCAGTTGAGCCTTTAGCCTCTGCAAGAAATAAGGGCAAGTAGATTCATTGGGTATGCCTTGTTTCTTTACATCTAGCTTATCAACCATTGCTATGTTGAGGAAAAAAGAACAATGCATAATCTATTCTCAAACTTTAGTTCTCTCTCTAAGGTCATCGAAAATGTCCCCAAGATAAGTCAAAAGAACAATAGGTCAAAAATTTTGAAATCTCGAAAAAGAACAAGTTATATGGAAAGCCTCGTTGATACCCTTTCAATCCATCATGTACAAATGCAAAGACTACATATGCATGTCATTCACGGGATTGTGAGAAGTACTAGCTGTGAACAATTTTTGGTTCTGAATAGTTCAAATGTTAGCAATTTATTTAAAGGCCTTAGTTCGTATATGGAGGAGCAAACTATAAGTTAAAAGTCCAATCAGCCCTCCATGCTTGGAGGCAAGTCTACTACATGGAGAGATACCGAAAAGGAAAGGTTGTGACTCTGAGGTATGATGAATGGATGGTCCATCTTATTAATAACACTTTACCACTACACGATAAGGGGACATCCCAAGTTCTAGTGGGTGAGCTTCCTTCCAAAGTTGGATTACTTAGACTGGAATTTGAACAAGAAAAGGTTGCCTTTACCACATAGATTGCTTGGTTGAAAGAGGAAAAGAGTCAGTTAGTGATGAATGTCTACCTCTAAGGGGATAAGATGAACCAAGTGCTTAAAGAGAGAGACCACTTTGAGGAGGATCTCAAATGTTTGACTAAAAACTATGTGGCACTTCAAAAAGCAAGCAATTCTTGATGCACTAGTAGAACATTGGCTAAATGGGAGGGGAAATTTATAGCTTTCAACAAACAGTTAAATTGATGAAAAAAAATCTAAGATCAACATGGAAAATTCATGAAGGTTTATGCTTTCATGTCAACTTGTCAAAAGAGAATTAATGCCTAGAAGATTGAGTACATGATTTAAGAAAGGATAAGGTCAAGAATAAAGCTTTAACACTTAGGGTTTAAAGTCTAGAGCAATCCCTTCAAGTATGTCAAGAGTGGTTTAATGACTTGGTAAGATCCTCTGAGCAAAAAGAAGGAGAATAGCAAAAAATGGCCCAGCAATCACACTTGAGTCATCAAGAGTGTATCACCACTTGATCAAGCAAATTTAGGCAACACAATTAGAGAGAGCTGATATGATCGAGGTGGCTTGATCCTTAAGGTGAGACATCATACCCATTAGGGACCACAAGCAGTGCTTGTTGAGTTTTTAGATCATGTAATTAAATAATGTAATCGTATTAGATATTTTTATATGTAATGATGTCAGAACTCTATTTGTTGCTTTATGAAAGATGTTATTAGTGAAGCTATTCCATAAGTCAATTGCTCTATTGCATTTGCATATTTGATTCCATTTTTCTATTGTCTTGCTTATGCATCCACATCAATAATCACTTTTTGTCATGACACCATACTCATCTTCATCACACATAAGCAATCTGTAATAAACATGTTTAAAATAAGAAGTCTCATACAGGAATGGTCATAAAAGTGCAAAGAATTATAAAATTGGACAAGTAGCATGGAACCAAATATTGTGCACCACTATAAACTTGTAATTGCAAATGAATCATAGTAAACAATCACCTAGAATGCATTCAGTGACTTAAGTTGATGTACAAAGAATCTCAAGACCGAATACTTCATCGGTAAGACGAAATGCAAGCTTAAATCATAAAGCTCATGGAATTAATGATAGCTTCCATAAAAGAAAAGGGATAGGCTAGTATTATGGATTTTGAAAAAAAGCACACTATTCAAGAAAATCACTCCACTAGTAGAACCGAAGCTACCTCAAAAGAAACCTACCAAAAGCAACAGCATAAAACAGTACCAAACCCTTCAGTACCATCAGTGATTTATATCAACCCCATGGTGTCTAATCAATTTATCCTTAATTTTCATGGAGCATATATAAGGGTTTCTCTAGCCAATTTTGTAACTTTAAATCAATAAGCCAGAGAAAACAAATGTTTAAAAGCCTAAAACTTCTCTCGATGAAATGGACAAATATTAACTTCTAAAGTAGCATCTTGGAGCAGTCGAAGGGAGTGACCAATTAGAGCCATTGATGTACAATATTTGTCTATGGTGTCCAACCTTGTCATTCCTTCAAAATTTAAGGTACCCAAGTTTAAAAAGTTTAATAGAACTACTAACCCTACCATGCATATTTAGATGTAACTCAGGAAAGTGCTAGGGAACAAATAAGATGTAAAGCTCCTCATCCACTATTTTTTGACTAAGGCAATTGCCCGATGGTACATTAAATTTGATAATGTCAACATTCAATAATGGGTTAACCTAGTCGGAGCCTTTTTGAACCAGTGTTGGATTAGGTACCGAATGGTTTCTCTTATGAACTAAGAGGAAAAGCCAACCAAAAGTTTTAAGCAATATGTTCAAAAGTGGAAGGAAGAGATGGCATTGGTCCAACGCCTTCTAACTAATAAAAAAATGACCATGGTGTTCATCAACACCTTATGTACCTCATATTATAAGAAATTGGTAGGGAACGCCACTAAGAAGTTCATCATTCTACTTTTATCTAGTGAAATAATTGATGCAACAATTAAAAATGGCAAAATGCCTAAGAGGTAAGTCATTCAGATTGAGAAAAAGGCCTACTACTAACAAAAGGAAAGAAGGGGAGGCAAATGCCATAAGTTATGCTAACCCATCCCAACTGAGCTAGTATCAAGTGCCTAATCCTAACTATCTGAGTGTGCCCTACGCTAACCTAATCATGATACCTTCTTAGTCAGTTTATGCTGCAACTTATAACTTATTTTTTACTACCCCACCAAATCCACTATGAAACAAGAAATCACAAGCCAACCAAAATGTCAACAACGTATCAAATAATCAAGGTGCAAACTAGCAAAGATAATAGCTTGACCCTATCCCCATGACCTACAAAGAGTTTTATCAAGCTTTGCTATAGGGACATCTAGTCGCTCCCATATACGTCCCAGAGAAAAAACTTTTATACCTTTAGTGGTATAACCCCCATAACTATTGCAACTACCATGCCAAGGCAATAAGGCACAACATCAAAAACTATATTTCTTTCAAATGAAGGGCATAAAGCCTCATTACTTTTAAGGTTCTATAATTCAGGACAAACCAAAGGTTGAATATAGTTGCAAATCACCTACCAAACCATGCTGAGCTAATGGTGAACATGATCAGTGTCAAAAATGATTACGAAGTAAATAAGAGCATAGAACAAGTTAAACGCCAAAGAGTTTAGCTTAACGGATATTGATTCAAAGAGGAATGCTTAACATAGTTGAAAAATTAGAAGAAAAACTTGATAATTTTTATGACTTCCATACTATTCATGGCCACACTCTTTAGACAAGTAACGAATTTCATGTGACCCAAAGAATTATAAATAAGGGTAAAATTGAATTCTATGACAAGAAACAAGCATTTCCACCGAGTTAGTGAATATAATTAAGGAAGAAATGACATAACCACCATGTGAGACAGTCGGCCCCTTATCCTTTATGGACAATCAAATTTTAAGGTGAGTTCTTTAATGCCTATATCGAGGCTACTCATAAAGACACCTAACTATTCTCGTACAAGAGCAACAAAGTCATTCCCTGGAATTATAAGGGTTGAGTCATGATGATCAGATAGCCTATTCAATTAACCACCGTTGTTGATTTATCATTGGTCAGCCATTTAAATCGTAGTGGCAAATGCTATGCTAATTTTGCTTGAGAGAATAAGAAGATCGATGCCATTCTGATTTTCAACACTTCTTAGGTTAGAACAAAAGACTTAAAATTCAAAAAGATTAAAAGTGTAATGAATAAGAAAGAAGCCACTGAGTTTTTGAAATTTATCAAGCATAGCATATATAACATTATCAATTAGTTGAGCAAACAACTGGCTAAGATCTCTACACTATCTTTATTCCTTAACTCAGAAGTTCATCAAAATACACTGTTAAAGTGTTGAATAAGGCATATATATATGCAATTGGATATTTTAGTAAGCAAATTAAATAACAAAGTGAACAACATCACTACTAATAACTACATCTTATTCATCGATGACAAGATCCCTTCTAGTTGTAGGGGTAGCTACAAAGTCCTACATATCACCACCCATTGCAAAGGTTTTACTTAGCAAAAGTTCTCATAGATAATGGGTCTACCTTTAATGTCATGCCCTTAACCTTAAACAAGCTTTCTTATTGATGCATTCCATATTAAGCATAGTTATACGGTGGTGCAAGCATTTGATGAGACCTATTATGGAGCCATTAAAAATCATTATTCTATTCTAAATAAGCCCTTCTACCTACGAGATTGTTTCTTATGTAATGGACATTATTCCATCCTATAATTGCTTACTTGAGAGGCCATGGATACATTCAACTAGGGCAATACCGTAATCTTTGCATCAAAAGCTAAAATTTGTAATCAACGACAAAGTGGTAGTATTAGAGCTGAAGAAAAGATGATCACCATTGCTTTAACAAATACCACCTACATTGAACCAAATAAAGATGCACCTAAGCTATCATTTTAGTCATTTGAATTTGTCAATGCTACACTCATAGGAAAAGGCTTGTTGATTATTATGCCTCAACTATCAAGGATTACCCATATGGGTCTAAAGTTGATTTTTGGCAAGGGTTGTCAAGCTGGAAAAAAGCTTTATAAGAATTTACAAAGAATAACTAGAGCTTTAAAGGTCATTAACCAGGTTAACAACAAGGGCCTAGGATTTAAGTCCAACATGCAGTATAAGAAATAACAAGCTAAAAAGACTAGAGATCAAAGGTTAGCCCGTTTATTAGGTCAAGTGCTAGGATAGAGCTAAAGGTATTCCTATCGATTTGTGAGACTTTTCGTTGGAGAGAACACATAGATCCAAGTTAGTCAAAAGAAAGGAAAACCAAGGATGTCTTGGTTATTCTAAATTAAGCCTTTTGTAACCTTCACATCTATGCCGTTGATGATCAGTCAAGCTTGTTGAAGTTGAGTAATGAAACCTACCTATATTCACCAGAGTTTATTCATGACAATGAGGCTATGTCAAAAAGTTCTATGCTTTTTAAATCTATTTTTATGTAATATCAAGAATTTAAAAAACTATTTTTTTCCACATAATAGCTCGCAAGAATCTTGTAACAGGCATTTTTTATCAAATATTATTAATAAAATTAACTTTTGCATAAAACATTTTATCTTGTACACCTTTTTATTTTCTTTACCCTTAATCTAATTCTCTATCTGTACATATTTTTATCTATATCATTTTTTTCACCTTTTTAGGTACTTTGATAGTGTGACATGGATGTTTTAGATTAGCTTTCAGAGATTGATTTTAAACGATCAATTTGTAATGGGGAAGTTGATTTCAACAAAGATTTTGAGGATAATTTTATGCCACTAGATTTTAGGGAAGTTGATTCTAAGAGTATTGACACGTATTTGCCTAGTCACATCAAGACATGCTTGGACTATACACCGATATTATGGTCCATAAGCTTTTACTCAAACCTGAATGTAAACCAATTTAATAAAAACTAAAAAGGATGAAACCAGAAATACTCTTTAAGTTTAAAGAAAAAGTTAATAAACAATTTGAGGTAGGATTCCACATTGTAGCCGAATATCTAAAATGGGTTGCCAACATTGTCCTAGTGCACAAGAAAGATGGCAAAGTACGAATGAGTGTTGATTATCGAGATTTGAATTTGGCCAGTTTAAAAGACAATTTTTCACTACCTTACATCGATATTTTGGTCAAAATACAGTTAGGAATCCTTTGTTCTCCTTTATTGATAGGTTTTTGGGTTATAATGAAATTAAAATGGCACTTAAAGATATAGAGAAAACTACTTTTGTAACCATGTAGGGCATATTTTACTATAAAGTCATGCCTTTTGGGCTTAAAAAAGCTGGGGTAACTTATCAAAGAGCCATGGTAACACTATTCCATAACTTAATCCACAAGGAGATTGAGGTCTACCTGGATGATATGACAGCTAAGTCAACACGAGAAGATAAACATGTCTCTGATCTTTAAAAGCTCTACGAACGGCTATGAAAATTCCAACTATAATTAAATTCTGCTAGATATATTCTGGCGTCAACTCTAGCAAGCTATTGGGCTTCATTTTTAGCATAAAAGGAATCAAAGTCGACCCAAAATAAAGTTAAGGCTATTCAAAACATGCCACCACCTTGGATCTAAAAGAAGGTAAGGAGTTTTCTGGGGGAGACAAAACTACATCTCTAGATTTATATCCCAACTACTGATAAATGTGACCTGATATTTTAGCTTCTTCATAAATAGAATTCTAGGGAATGGAATGAAGAATGTCAAGAAGGCTTTAACAAAGTCAAGCATCACTTGTCAAACTTATTAATACTAGTACCACCAGTTCTTGGTCGACCTCTAATCCACTACCGATGAATTTTTAACAAATTTATAGGTTGTGTAATCGGGCAACATCATGAGTTGGGAAAGAAAGAACAAATTATTTGCTAGCTGACCAAAAAGTTCATAAAGTATGAGAATAGCTACTCTACAGTGGAAAAGTTATGTTGTGCTTTGGCTTTAACCTCTTAGAGACAGTAGTAGTACATGTTACACCACACTACATGGCAAATTGTGAGGCTCAACCCTATCAAGTATCTATGCAAATCCCCCGTATTGTCAAGAAGATTGCCCAAATAACAAGTGTTGCTCTTTGAATATGACATCATTTATGTCAACAAAAAAGCCATTAAGGGCAGCGTAATAGTAGATTTCTTGGCAACCCAAGCAATGAGTGATTATAAGCTATTGCACGTTGATTTCTTGGATGAAGACCTGATGTGCATGAACTAAAGGGGAAGAAACATCTAGTCATGACTAATCCTAGGAGATATACTTTGATGGAGTGCAAATGCTTTGAGGCATAGAATTGGGGCAATACTGATTTTGCCTTATGAGAGTTACTATCCCTTTATAGCCAAATTGAACTTTGATTGCACCAATAACATAACAAAGTATGAAGCCTTTGTCATGGGGCTCCCAGCAGCTATTGAGAGAAATGCCAAGACTTTGGCAATTTGTAGGGACTTAGCCTTAGTTATCCACCAATTAAAAAGAGAGTGGCAAACTCACAATGCTAAATTGATTCATTATGAGAAACTGAACCATAACTCAGTAAAAATTTAAGGATATCAACTTTTACATTTACCTTGAGAAGAAAACCAAATAACTAATGCTTAGCCACCTGGTCATCTATGTTCAAAGTTAGTTAGGGATTAGATGTCACTTCCATTGAGATTAGCATCTATAAGACTCTAGCACACTCTTAAAATGTCATGTAAGAGAAAAATGGCCGATTAATCAATAATACTAGGAGCATGCTACAGAGAATAACAAAATAAACCATTAAGAGAATGGTAATAGGATTCATTCTAGATGGGAAAATATTATAAAAGAAAAGTTAAGATCAAGCATTGGCTCAGATATGTCAATGCTTTTGAAGCTAGAAGTATCATAGAAAAAATACGTGAGGGGATCTGTGGTACACACATTAATGGGCATCGGATGGCAGAATAAGTCATAAGATCGAGCTACTACTGGTTGACTATCAAAAGGAATTGCATCAACTATGTCAAAAGTGTTATAAATGTCATATCTATGAGGACAAGATCAATATTCCACCTTCATCGCTTTATGTCATAACAGCATCATAGCCTTTTCTCTATGTAAAGCATCGATATGATTAGGCCCATCACTCCTATGACCTTTAATTAACATCGACTCATCTTAATGGTGATGGATTACTTCACTAAATGGGTAGAGGTAGCTTTATATGCCAATGTCACCAAATCAATCGTAAGCAAGTTTATGAAGTAAGACATCATCTGTCGATATAGGCTCCTTAAACAATTTGATATGATGCAGCAGTGTGTTCTTAGTTCAAAGTCATATATCATTATCATCTAAAAATAATTAAGGCAGTAGAAGTAACCAACAAGAACATTAAAAAAATAGTCGAGACCTATAAAGATTGGCATGAAAAGCTACCCTTTGCACTCCATGCATATCGAACTTTAATCTAGACTTTCACAGGTGCTACCTTGTTTTCCCTTATCCAATAGATGAAAGCCGTCCTACCCATTAAAATCGAGATCCCTTTCCTAAGAGTCTTAATAGACACCAAACTCAAGAAAGCTAAATGGGTTAAGAACAAATATGATTAGTTGAATCTCATCAAAGAAAAGTGATTAAAAGCCATTTACCATGGGTAAATGTATCAGAGATGCATGATCAAGGCCCATGACAAAAAAATTCTGCCTTACTGATTCGATGAGGGTGAACTAATGCTAAAAAAGATCCTCCCAATCCATAAAGATACTCGAGTTAGGTGGAACTCTAATTGGGAAAGACTTTGTGCCGTGAAACAAGCTTTCTCCGGAGGGGCATAATCCTAACAAAAATGGATGGCAATGCCTTGTCCAATTCAGTGAACTCAAACTTTGTCAAGAAATACTATGCCTAAAAGATGAAAATCTGAAAAGGCATTCTCAGTAAAAAGTAAAAAAAACTAGCCTTGACCAGACCCAAATCAATTAAGAAAACTCTAATTGAATCTCGCCTAATCATAGCCATGTTAAATTAAATCCCATTTAACTTAGACTTAAATCAAAACAAACTTTGACCAAATTAAGCCTAACCTAAGTCTGGAGGGATAAGGAAGCAAACACTCAAGTCGACGTGATTATAAAACAACATGGGGCGATCTTAGATGTCTTTAGAAGATTGGCTTCCATCAGACATGTTGGTTGTTCGAGAAAGATCTCAAGGTGCATCAGATGAAACATTCATGTCATGATTATCAGGAGCATTAAATTGCCCAAAAGGTACATGGTTGTCATCACACCTTTTCATCAAATGTGAACCAAATTATATGATTTCTCTTGTCATGAAACAAAACACTATCTTATTTCCATTTAACCTCCACACATTATATCTGTATTGCATTATGCTTGCCATTTAATTGATAATATTTATAATCAAATAAAATTTGCATTAAGATTTCCTGATATTACTTTGAAAACATAAGGAGAGCATAAGGAGCTATGTTCACACTTTGATTGTCAAGATCATGAATTTCCTATGTTTAATACTTGCCCATTATGATCCTTCTCGAAACCCAAGTTCGTCAATCATAAAAATTTGTCAAACTAACCTAAGCTAAACTCATGCACCTCAGTCAAAAATCACGTCAAGATTCAAACACCAATCAAATTAGTCAAGACACAAACAATCACCTTGCCCTCGAATTGTCAATAAAATCCATCAACCCTATCAAAACAAGCATCAAATATTTAAGTTAAGAAACATGAATGTTCACCTTGTTAAAAGAACCCATATAGTATCTCAAGTTTAAAAAGGAATTACCCAAGCACTAAGTCACCCAAAAGATCATGATCTCAAAGCACATTAACTCCAAAATCAGTACCTTAGACTATGCCATTAGGGAAACAAGTTGCCAGAGCTCCCAATCAAGAGATAACTTACGATGTCTGTTCCTATACCAAACTTTCTATCATAATCATATATTCAGGAAACTTACACCCATATCATCATATCATGCATTCATATTGTTGTAGTGTAACATAATTTTTTCAGCATCACTTCAAATAGAATTTGTCAAGCCTCAAAAAACCTTCTAGTAAAAATCTTTAACATAGAAAATTGGGAAATTAAAAAATCGCTTAGGTAAAACTCTATCTGCCCAAGATATCACATCATCAGAAGTCAAAGCCCATTGAAGTTGGTAGGTTAGTCTCAGCTAATTGTCTCATGGCATCATGTCAAAAAAGTCTAAGCCCAGTGATATCAGTAGTTCAAACCTAACTAATTGGTCCACAAGAAGGCTTATGTC
>JAQSVH010162631.1:0-25022 GCA_029448705.1 Adansonia digitata | reverse complement strand
TTCAACAATACCCACTAATTTCTTTTTCTCCATCAATTTTTTTTAATATTTTTCTTTTACTACATTCAAAGCTTTTTCTTTAATGATCTTCCATGACTATTATTTTATGTCACACATAAACATATTCATTTTTTGATTTGAATAGTGGATTGCTTTCTTTAATATTAAGATATATTGCTATTTTTTTCTTCAACTAAATTAGTACTTTTTATCTTTTGTAATTTATATATATTTAATTTATTTAAAAATTTTTTCAGATAAATTGATGTAACTTTGTTGTAAAAAAATAATTATTTAAATTTTGTCATTGTTAAAGTTTCTAACTTTTGTCGTTACATTCGTTTTGAATATTTAGTTTTTCGCATTTTAATTAGTGGTTCAGTTGAGTTTGAGGGAAACTAAAGGACCACATTTGCTTTTATAGAATTGATAGCTCTCATTTTATCTTTGCATTTTTTACAATAGTGAATTGTGTAATATTCAAGTTAAGAACGTACCTTAGCCATCGTTATCAAAAACATGACATCGCTCTAAATACACAATGATGAATATCTTAAATAAGCCTTTCAGTCTATTTCCTTTATTTACCTTATGATTGTGCACTAACAATTTATATAAATTAGACTGTAGACCTATATTAGAAGATTAATTGGAGTTATATCATATCATCAAGGAATCTGTATCTTAATTAGTAAATATAGTAAGAGTTTAACTCTTATTACTAGAGTTTTAACTTAAATAGGATTTACTAGATAGTATCATGTCAATATTAATTAAAATATTTGTCTCGGTCCACTTTATTATCATGTGAGCCACATAAAGTCCAACATTCTCCTATTTGGCCCATATGATAAACCAATAACTTAAATAAGTGATAATTAAATCTAAAACTTTAATATAGCTATAAGTTACTTTAGCCCACTAACACTCATTTAAAGATTCACATAGCATGAATCATAGCTGTAGCATTCTAAATGAATATTTTTTTCTATGTGTTACAATACATAACATTTCTAAAAGAGCACTTTATGAGATAATGCTTTATTTATGAATGAATTTTCTGTAATCATTCAAGGTCCATTCAACATGTAGACTTTATGTACACAAATTGAAATATATCCATAAACTCTAAAAATATGAAATTAACAAAATCAAAGAAGCCAAAATACATGTTGGCAGAACTTAACTAACCCCATGTGATCCACATGAATTGTAAATTGTTTTGTCAATAATGCCATGGTCATGATATCCACTTCATGCTTCTTTATAAAGTCTTTAACAATAAGCTACTTTAGGTCTATTTTTGTGCTATGACTCTCACTTTTATCATTTTTAAACAAAGCATACTGCATAAAAGTTGTCACAATAGATCTTTAATGGCATTGCTGATAACTCTCAAACTAGATATAAAATATCTCAATCTTATTGCCTTTGATATTTCTATGTAACATAATTCCTTTAGCAGCTTTCATGGTCCAAGGCTAAGATTACTTTAACATCTGCCAAGCATTTCTACTATAAACTTTATGTTAAGTTTCGTATAAAACTAATTATACATAAGGCTTCCAATACTATTTGCATATGTAATGCCTTTCACATGCTCTTTCTCTAAATTATTTGGAGATATTGGCTCAAATTAAAATATCCCCTTTATAATTTTTACCCCTATAGGTGAATAGCTTTGCATCTTAATTATTTCCAAAACAATCTTGATATAGATTTCCTAAGATAGACTTAATGTCTTTTCAAACTATTTCAATGAATGCTTAAGCCTATGACATATGAAGTTTCACCCAAATTCTTCATATCAAAGTTTTGGGAAAGAAAATATTTGTTTCAAGTAACAAAACCAAATCACTTCTTACAAGGAGAATATCAACAACATATAGGACTAAAATTATGAATTTAAAGTATGTATATTGATCAAAGACATTTTTAGTCAACCAAATGATGTCATAACATTTTGAAATTTTATATACCATTAGTAGATGCTTGTTTTAGTCTATATATTTATCTTTCAAAAAAACCTTTAGGTAGAATAATATATACCTTTTCTCAAGATCCCTATCAGGCAAGTTGTTTTCATCACCATTTAATATAACTCTTAATCAAAATGAGCTATAAATGCTATGATAATTTTTAATTTAGCTTTCTAAAAAAACTGGAGAAAAAGTTTCATGGTAATTAATACCTCTTTTGAGTGAAACCTTTTACTATTAGTCTAATGTTATACCATTTAACATTACCAAAAAGTAATTTAATAAGTTACTAGACTGGATCATTAGCTATTGATTTCATTTCTTTTATCATAACTTTATCTCAAAGTGTGAAATTTTCACTATTTATGGCTAGTGAAAACGAGATCATCTTTAGGTCTAATGTAAAAAATTAGATTTTTGTAGGTATACAACCAAGTCATAGAAATGACTAGTTTATTACCCATTAGAACTTTTAATTTTGTAATCATTTGTACATTTTGTATACCTTTAGTCAGTGAGATTAATGATCTATTATAAAGGTTGTACCTGATCTGATTACTTTATAATTAATTATTTTTTTTGTTTTGAGAAACAATCAAGTCCTTTACAAAAGATTAAAGTAAATAAATTTATTCCTCACTATCAATCTTATGAGGAAAGCCGCTTCCATTGGACTCATAATTTAAAAGAAACTTAGCCTGCTTCAATAATTTTAGTTGAATATGAGAAACATTTAAAACCTATACCCTTTTAAGTTAACTGCATAGCTTATGGTTGCTAACTGCTCTTAGATCCAGTTTTCTTATGTTTGGGTTGTAAGTTTTCACTTTAACTGGACAACCTAATTCATAAATGTTTTAAGCTTGATTCTAACTACTTCGTAATTCTAAGAACGTTTCAGAAAACAATTTGGTTGGAACTTTGTTTTAATGCATCAATCCATAAATTTAGGGAAAAATATATGATCTCTAAATATTACAGTGCTTTCTTTAGCTCTCTTTTGTGGACTTATTAGTTTGCTTTTTTCTTAATGCAACTAACTTAAGTGTCAAACTTAAGAGGTTCAAGAACTCCATTAGTGTCAATTTTCCTTAATTTTTATATGGAGATGTGATACAATCTTTATACTACAACTTTGAAGGAGTTTTCATTTATAGCACGTCTTTATTACCAAAAATTATATAAATAGTTGATAAACTTATTCTCACAATCAAGATCCCTGTTAATGATGAAAATTTTAATAAAAAAAATTTCTTTTGAAATTTCAATAATAGAATTTAGAAATTTGAATTCAAAACTTTTTTTACCTAAGAAAATTACTAAAATGAAAAATAAAACCTTTTTTTTAAGGTTTAAAACAAATCTTGATTTCAAAAAATGATTCTGATAGTCCTTAGCAATTTTTATAGTAAATGTTCCTCCACTTTCTTTTGGTTTCCTTAACTTTATGAAATCTTAAATGGTTGTAGAATATAATTCATTGAACATAAGTCCAACCACTATGTATTATGAGAAACATCAATAAAAGAAACTCATAAAAAAATGAGTTTATCTTTATTTTTGAGTCTTGTTTATAATTTAAGCAATCTTTCCTTATGTATCTAAGTTAAAACAAAACGAAAGATTTGATGCTATTTTCTTTATTGACATTTTTTTTCTTTACCTTTATAACACATGTGCCTACTTATCACTTTTTACCTTTAAGTTACTAAGCTGATTGAATCTAGTTTCTCATTCTTTAATCTCTTTTCCTCATGAAAACATATAACTGAGAGTTCATTTATACACTATTTTCTTTATGTGTGTTTCTCATAGTCATATTCATTAGAAAAAAAGTTGAATATGTAAATGATAAGAAATTTACTTGAAAACTCAATTTCAAAGATTTAAGTCAAGCAACAATGTCTTTCAAATCCCATAATGCGTTCATACACAACCTTTAGAATTGTTATATTTTATTCTTAAGAGCTTCCTAATTAGAGTGAAAGCTAAAAACCTTATCAGATTTAACAATCTGGTCTATAGTAGCTTTACAATAATCCATGACTTTATAACAATTATGATGAAATCTCAAATTAATTTAGTAATATAGGATTTGAAGTACATCATCTTGAAACAGTTAGATTGCTTTCACTGTATATCAAAATCTATTTTCCTTTTATGCACTTTATTTTTTAAAGACAACTTATCCACCAGAAATGCTAAGTCAAGATCCTTGCACCTAGAATAGCTTAATTAACTCTTTCATTATAGTAATTTTTCATTATCAGATAGCAATTAATTCTAGTAGCCTTATAGATAACAATAGTAGAATTTGCTGCAAAATGCAGAGAACTATACTTTAATTGAATATTTTATATTCAAATGTAAATCCAAAACTTTCTGTGAGTAGAGATAAATCATGCATCTGAATTTATACAATGACAAAACAATAACTTTAAAATACTAAAATTAAATAATCCAAACTTGTGGGTCTAGAAAATTTAACTTTGATTTTCTATTGTTTTATTCTTTAACCATTTTACAAAATTAATTCTTTTCCTTTGGGGCTAATAACTAATTTTATGGTCTAACACTTTATGGATATTATTTTTCTTTATATAGTTTTTAAATAACTACTATTTTATCTAAATCAATTAACTTAAGATGCTATTGCTACTCTAAAGCTAATGATTTATAACTTTAATAATAACATCCAACATATACGTATAAAACTTATTGCATATCACAAATAATTCTTCATCAATGCCATTTTCTTATGTAGTTATTTAGAGAAAAATTTATTTTAATTAGCTACTAATTAGCATCTAAATTAATCAACTTAAGATGTTGTGGCTAATCTTAAGCTAGTAATTTAGAACTTTAATAATAGCATCTTTAATATATGCAAAATTCTTTATTGCATATTAATAATTATAGTGGGATATAATATGAAATCATATTAACTTATTGCAATTATAATATAAATAATTACATATTAATGTCATCCTCCATATGTAGTTATTTAAAAAAAACTTTATTTTAAATAACTACTAATTTAACTAAATCAATCAACATAAAATACTCTGGCTATTTTCAAGCAATTAATTTAGATTCTTTATGATGACATAATATATGTATATCATTAAATAATGGTATATATGATTTAATAACTTAAATATATACTAAATAAATTCATGGCATAAAACTTTATTAATGTCTTTTACTTGTAATTATTTAAAGAAAAATTCTTTATTTAAAATAATTACTAGCTTATCTAAATCATTTAACTTAAAACTCTATGGCTAATACCAAGTAAGTGATTTAGATTTTTAAGAATAACATCATCTCTTATGAAGTAAAATAATATACTGCAAAGGAATATCAACTTGTCATGCTATAACATATTCTAAAATTATGCCATAATATATACATTTTATAACATGCTTATTATTAATCACATGCCTAAGTCCATTATCATATACCAAATTCATAAATGAATTTTATAGCATAATTGTGCATATTAAAAATTGAAATACTGAAGTAGTAAAATAAAATTTTACCAAACAAATTCAATTATGCATTTACCTTTAGGTTGAGAGTACATGAATATTGACACTTTATTAGGAGAGTACATATTACCAATTAAAATCTCAACGTACCAAAATACATTATAATGAGATAAAATTCTAAAATTTTATATATAAACATATTTATTATTCAATTAAATATAAATATTCAATAACAAATATTTTTTGAATTTCAAAAATTTAAAAGAATAACAAAAATTTAGAAATAAATAAAAACAAACATATATAAAAATATGAAGTCGAAATTATTGCCTACGCGGTCACTTGTCATTTATGACACGTGATCCTTGGCATAGACAATGTCCTAGCTAACTTTGACCCATATACTTATTACCCGCCGGTCAATCTATTTATATTTTTCTTTTGGGTTACGAAGTTGTAACAAATTCTCCAAACTTTGAATTGTTGTATGCATAAACGGATTATGATAAACCATAAAAATTTCTTATGCAATATGTCATTCAATATATTATGATATTAAGCTATATATATCATACAATATATAATGCTAATTTCTCATATGCATTATTCCATGGTTTAAGATACATGTATATGTTCAACTTTATTAAAATAATTAGATAATTATCAAACAAACGTATTTGAAAAATCAATACGTTTAACCCAAGCATCAATTTAGTTTGTGATTACAAAATTAATCTATATATGCATCTATATACGATTTGAATAACATAACTAGGGAACCTAGCTTTAATACCACATGTAATATTTAAATTAAGAACGTACATGTTAATTAAAAACGCGATCTTACTTGACGTATACAAAGATGAACACCTTGTATAAGCCTTCTACCCTGTTTCCTTTTCTTGATAAAAAAATTACCTTATGATGGTACATAGGCAATTTATATAGACTAGACTATAGACTTATACTATAAAACTAATTAGAGTTATATCCTATTGTCAATGAGTCTCTATTCTAATTAGTAACTATAGTAAGAGTTTAACTCTTATTACTAGAGTTTTAACTTGAATAGGATTTACTAGATAATATCACTTTAATATTAATTTATCTCGATCCGCTTGATTATTATGTAAGCCACATAAAGTCCATTGTTCTCTGCATTTCATTCCTTTTGCTTGCTTTTTTTTTTTATTTCTAATGGTTTGAGGAATGCGAGAAATATGATAATTGCATTGCGAGGCTTAGATCAATTTTAACATCGCCATTACAGTCATAGCATTGCAGCTCTTACTTTTGTCCTTACGTTTCATGCCTATACAATCTCAATACTATTGCAAATTATTAATTATAAAGCTATTTTAAACAAGTTTAATGTATAATCTATTTCCTATAATTAAGAAAAAAAACATAATCTTAGATGCATATTTATAGCCTAGTTAGATCCAATATAAGCCTAATATTTTGTCTAGAATATAGTATTGTTTATCCCTTTAATATAAAAGGAGTAATTAAATTTAGTGTCACTTATCACGAGTCAAATGATTCACCTTTGTCCTTTACATCTAACCGTACATTGTAACCATCAACAAAAACATTCAAAATTGTTTTGAATATTAAATAAAGAACTTTTCCATAAAAGAATAAAACATTGGGACAAATGTATTGCTGAAATTTCAAGGTTCAGGTTTTTTTTCTTAAAAAGAAGTTAGAAGATACTTTAGTTATCATTAAAATAAATTCAAATTTTATTTCAATGCTTATGATATTGATCACCTTTTTTTTGCTATAGAAAACTAAGAATTAGTTTAACATTACTCTTGTTGTTGAAAAAAACTCAATTTAAAAAAGTTTGTGAGAAATTATTAAATTATGATTTGAAATTTTTTAATATTTAGCATTGTAGTGAAAAAAATATTATAAGAAGATAAAACGTCTAAAATGGACATTTTATTAAAAAGTAATTAATAAGTTATTTTTATCATAAATTGAGTAAATTAATAATATTAAGATGGATAAAAAAATAAATTATGAAATTTAAGTTTAAAATTTATATAAAAATATGATTTTAAAATTTTCTAAAAAACTAAAATTCTTTCTTCCTAAAATTGATTATTACATTCTTTTTTTAATTCCAAAATTTATAAATCGATGGCTATAGTAATGTACATGGTTTTCGTCAATTAAGTCTTTGAACTTTTAATTGTTACTTTCATAATGAACTGGCTGTAGACATCTAATTTTGTCTGGACCTCTCTAAATAAACTATACCCAATTTTAGATGAAATGCACCCATCTCTCTTCTCAGACCAAACTCTGACATCCTGGGACTTAATTAGAAGGCCAAGAATATAGCGCCAATAAGGGAAAAATGAAGGTTTGAAATGTCTAGGACCAATTTAAACAATTGAAAACTTTAAGGATGCAGAAAAATATCATTTTCATGAAATTCACGAAGATGTATTGATTTTTTAATGTAATGTATCGATACATCATCGTGTTTTGGTCTTTCCAGGCCCAAAGCATTCATTAGATCAATATAAAACCATATTGTATCAATACAACGTCGTGTTTTTCTTGTATTTTTGGTTTTAAAAGCACCTACATCGATATAGACACCAATATATTGATATTGCATGAAAATTTGCACCATAAATAAGCTTTTTCACCCAAGTTTTCTTATATTATCTCTTCCTAATGGCCTTGGATCACTTCATAACCATACAAAAAGTCTTCCATAAACATTTTTACATTAAAACAGATGTACGAGAACCATTCACATATATTAAGATATTAAAGCATGAATGATTTTAAGATAAATGAGATTAATGCTTTAATCATACTTGGGAACCAAATGGCATCTAGTTTGATTGTTTCCTAACTATTTCAAGTTTAATTCAGCTGAAATTCAGAGTTAAAACACCTTTTTTGTGTAGAACCAAGTTTAGCCATTTAGGGGGGTTTCTCTTTGAGGCTATATAGATAAGTTTCTCAACTTTGATCAGCTGAATCCATGCCCCAAATTAGAAGATTTTAGCCCCTTGATTAGTTCACTTAAGCATTAGATGATTTGTTTGCAAGCAAGCTTATATGAGTTGTCACGAAATAAAGGTTATGCATGGGATAAGAAGTGATCACCTATGGGAGGTTTAATACATCTTGGGACATCCAAAATAAAGGATAAGGCTAGTTTTCAGCAGAAAAAAAACCAAAGAAAGAAAAAAAGAGTTTCTTCAAGTTTGATATAAGGTTGTTTCTCATTTTTTTTACTTTGTTTTTTATCATTTTTCTCTATATTTTATGTGAGCTTAAGGATCCTAAGCCATGCTTAGGTGATCATTTAAGCCAAGTGCGTAAAAATCAAGTTTATGACCAAATCTTGATATATAATCTTCAGATATTCTCTTCAATTTTTTTTGCTGATTTTTGTTAAAAGTTTCTCAGAAATCATGTTTCAATCAAAAAAATTTGTTTTTTAAATGTTTTATGCCAAGTTTTCTAGTTTTCTATGTGATTTTCTTCAAGTTTTCTAGTTTTCTATGTGATTTTCTTCAAGTTTGCTTCATGGTGTAGCTTTATTCTAGATTTTCATGGTATTTATATGTTATTCCATGTATAATTGTCACATTTT
Source organism: Adansonia digitata (assembly GCA_029448705.1). Lineage (NCBI taxonomy): Eukaryota > Viridiplantae > Streptophyta > Magnoliopsida > Malvales > Malvaceae > Adansonia > Adansonia digitata. The sequence goes on along the minus strand of JAQSVH010162631.1, from coordinate 15,924 downwards.
ATGTTCTTTCCATGCATTAATGTTATCATTCCAACATTCATGTATTTTTCCATGAAAATTAATGATTATGATAACATCACTATACATGTTAGTGTACGTATGGATGTTCATGTGGATGAGCTATTTAATGTTTAAAATCATATATGACATGTATTCTATGACAATTTCATATGTTATAATCATGATGCACATGTCCATGCATTTTTTATTAATATATTATGATTATGGCAACATCTTTATTCATATTAGTAACTCTAAGTATGTTCATGTAAATGTGATTATGGCAATATCTTTATGCATTTTAGTAACTCTAAGTATGTTTATGTTATTGTCGTGTTTTGAGAGTAAAAATCATGTATTGTACTATGCTTGAATGTTTATGGGTGCATCTGTAATATTAGAAGCTTTTAAAGACCATTTATGCATTTTCATGCATTTTAAGGTCATTCTACTAGTTTGCCATGTTTTAAGGACCATTTATGTATTTTCATGCATTTAGTAATTTTATGATTTAAGGGTTATTATGTAATTTCAATTATTTTAAAGTTATTTTAGTAATTTTTCATGTTTTAGAGACTTTTATGTAATTGCATACATTTTAGGATCATTTTAGTTATTTTCTATGTTTTAAAGACTATTATGTAATTTTATGCATTTTACTGTTATTCTAACATTTCCATGCATTTAGGGACCTTTAAGTTATTACAGGTACATTAGGACCATTTAGCAATTTCCTTTCTTTTAGGGCCATGTAAGTTATTTTCATAATCTAGGGACCATTTAGCATTTTTCATGCATTTTAAGATCATTTAAGATAGTTTTCATAATTTAGGGTTTAGGATAGTTTGCATAATTTAGGGTCATTTTAAAGATTTCCATTACTTTTGGATGATGCGGGGACTTTTATGTCAAAATATGTCCATTGGGGGCGTTTAGATAATAATTCCTTAAAATCAAGTTCTAAGATTGTGTAGAAACTTTCGTGTCAATACATTTCCTTTAGGATCATGTGAGAATTTTTTGCATCGATGCATATTCTTTAAAGTCTTTTAGGTACTATAATGCTAAAAACTTGGAATGATATTATTGACTATAATACGAGTTTTAAATGAAATTTGAGGTAATATCCCCAAGTAAAAATAGTCCACAAGTATGCGTCCAGTACATGAAAGTCACCTCATTTATTATTTTAAGCAAAGAAATACCCTTTTTAAGAAGTAAATTGAAACTTTTGATTTTTTGGAGAAATAAAACTTCTATATTCCTCTAGGTTCTCTAGAAAGTATAGAAAATATTTTGATTTTTGAAATGGATTAAAACTCGATTTACTTTTAATTGAAAAATAAAAATAATTTCAAATGGTTTCAAATATGAGAATTATAACTAAGTATCGAAAACTTAAAATCAATTTAAATTGAGATTTAGGATAGCATGTAATTAAGAGGTATCGATTTTCGGGCATCATGAGAAGGATTGATCCTTACTTATGATTTTAACCAACTCCCGAGCCTTTGCACACGAACTCTGGTATAATGTAGACATCAAAACTTGTTTTTAAGGGTCTCTAACCTTTAGAATTTGAGCCTTAGTAGGTGACCAATCTCACCTAGCCAAAACTAGATTGGTGATGACTCTGAATTATTTGGCCATTTCATAATGACCATCTATGGTTAAGTTAGACGTGTGATTCATCTGACAATTTAGCCTTATCCCAATACAAGAAAATAAAATTCATTTGTTTGAGTCTGGCATCAGATTCGCATTTGGGATGTTATGACACAGATCATCATAGTCTTTGCCATAGCCACATTTTATGCCCTAACCTGAGGGATTTTGATAATCCATTTGTCATTGCTTTCAAATCTTTAAGGAGTTCCATTTGTAATAGACCAGTGAAAGCATTTGTAATTTGGAGAAAAAAAATGTAGTTGTGAAATTGCATAGGGCACTATGAAATTTATTAAATCCCAAGACAGGAACAATTAGTGGGAGTTTACTTATCCAATGGGGAAAGGTATCCTTAGAGTTTTTATTTGCCAAGTTTAAATATTTTGTAAGAGCCACAATTGATCAAAAATCATGGTAGCAACTTTTCCAAATTGTTTCCTTAAAAAAAAAGCTATCAAAGCCATAATCCTTGATAACAGAATTAGGTATTTTACCATGAAAGTGATTTTTGTAGATCCAAGATTATGATTGAATGGTTAAAATTTCCTAAGCTTGATGGAATATTTCCTACCAAATTAATTGCATATAAATCAAGAATTTTAATTAGACTTAAATTGCATATTAATGGAGGAATTTTTTCCTGTTAAGCTTTTATTTGAAATCATGAATACTGTTAATGAAGGTGGTGGAACTAAAGGTGAATCTTGGATTTAGTTTGAACAAGGATCAATAATACGCAGATTTTTTCTTAAGAAATTGATCAAACATTGTTAGAGAGTTGTTAGAGATGTTGAATATAACCAAATTCTCCCAACCTTCTAATTCTAACTTAGAAATCAGACCTTGAATTTTTTTATTGAAAAGTTCTAATGCTTCCAAGTTCTCACTTTTTTGTAAGAAATTTGAAAATTGCCTAATGATGCAAGAAGAAAATAAGAAGACTTTAATCTTATAGAATGAGCATTTATTATCATTAACGCTTTGGTTCTACAATAGTGTATTATTTTTTAAAAGATCAAGGAATTCAAGATTCTTAAGCTTTGAAAGCATCTTTGATAATATGACACAGTTCAAGCTGTTCATTGATAGATCAAAGGGGTAAGATTTCAAAATCGAAGAAAGAACTTATGACTTAAATCCATGTATTGAACTAAATTAGGCTTTTGTATTTAGCCAATTAGACTTATAAAGTTGTTCTGGTTGGGGTTTAAATATTGCAAAGATGGCAAATTAAAAGCCAAGATGGTACCCTCCTACTTAATAGGTTTTGATGTAAGTTTAATTCTTCCAAATGCATTTGCCTACTCATATGTAACTGATAGAAACCTTGTAGTTGATTATCTTATAAATCTAAATCAGAAATTTATGTAAGTTAAAAATTGTTGATGGAAGTTGACCACTCAAATTATGTAACAACAATGTTAAGGAAGTTATTCTCTTGAGGTTCCTAAAAACATTTGGAAATTACCCGTGAAAATTATTTTTTAATAAATATAAGAGAATGAATTGCGTGAGATTTTCAAGGGATAAAGGAATTGACCTTCTAAAATCACAACTTTTAAGGGATAGCAAGTTAAGGGAGCTACTCCCATTTAACTTGACAAGATTACCTATAAGTAAATAAATAATTGAAGCTTAAATGAAGATACTCAAGGTATTGAAAGTGGAAGAGTTTAATAGGGAATTCTTTATCTAATTGAAAATCACATAAACTCAACCTTTTAGAGATAAAGTCAAGTTTAGCAAGGAAATAGTTCCAAAATTAGATAAAGCTGTGTGGTTAAGGAAAAGATTTCTTAGTTATGATAAGTAATGTCTAAGCATGTGAAAACTGTGGACAGGAAAAGAAGCTTAATTTTGAGAAAGATTAAGTGAAACCACTTTTGACATAAGAGAGATTTCGGATGGGATCAACCCAGGGAATTCATTGAAAGATAGATTAAGCTCAGTCAAACCTGCTACTTGACCAAACCCAGATGAGATAAGACTATTGAAACTACTGAAAGCAAGGTTAAGTTATTAAAGTCCCTGAAGTTGGAACAAGCTATTATTTGCAGTGAGAGTATTATTAATGCAACTTTGTCTGAGGTCCAGGCCAATCATATAACCTATCACTTGTGGCTAGTGACTCATTCCCAAGAGCAATAGCTTATATTTTTGTTCTAAGAGTTTGTCTTAGGATAAGAATGCAATCAAGGACAATGGAAATGGTGGGCTTGAATTAGAGTTGTTAGATCATTTTCAAAATGGGTCACACAATTTACATGTGATAAGTGAAAGGTTATGTCTTCTATAACTAAAGAATTATGTCTCTAGATTATATATTAAAAGTTGTATCTTTTGAATATTTATTAAGAATTATGATTATCATCAAATAGATATCTTTTTGGACAATAACGTCAAACTAAAGTTCTCTATTTGTTTTAAAAAGACATACAAGTTATGTTTGTAGAAACAAACATATAATAATCAATATCTATAGTTCTCTAATTCAGAAGAAAAGGTTACTGTTAGATCTTTTAGTAGTGAATGAAATCAAGAAGGGGATGAATTGATTTCTCAAAAACTTTGATAAATAAGATTAAAAAATCTAAGCTATATGCTTTAGAGAGCAATGTTAGTGAATAAATAAAAGCAATTAAAGAGTTGGAGAAGAAGAATCAAACTCAAGTATTTAGAGAGGTTTGACCTCAATTGCCTACGTCCTTTACCCAGGCCTCACTTGCCTTGGATTGCCCTAATTCACTAACTTAAATTGTTTACCTTTCAAGGACAAAGGATAGCCTTTACAATTCTTATCTTTTATGGATAAGATAGATTCCTTCTTTATTTTCAATGGCTAAATAAAAACCTCTTTTTTGATGAAGATTTTGATGTAAACAATGAAATCTCTAAAGGCTAGGTGTTTGCAAGAAGCAGAATGAATGATAATTCTAAAAATATAATGCAAAGAATACATAATGGATAGAAAAAATTAATTTTATACTCAAAGAACTATTTAGAAATATGAAGGGGATGAAAAAATATCACTTTAAGCTTAATCTCTTGTTTCATTATCTTGTTGGAAGTGTTAAAGAAGCTTAAATATAGCCTTGATCATAAATATGGCTATTGGGAATGTTTGTTGGAGTAATATAGTCGTTGGAGGCTTCATTTTCATTTGAGTGATTCCCAGTCATTCCCACTAGATTGTATCAATACATTATATTGTGTATTGATGCATTGCCTTCACTCTTACAAAATATGACCATTACAGCCCATTGTATCAACACATTTTAGGATATATTGACACATGAACAGTGCTGTATTGATAATGAAGAGTGATTTTTGCATTTTAAGGTTAGTTAGCAACTACGAAACATTATATCAATACACTAAGTGCTTGTATCGATACATTCATATAAAAAATCATCTTAAAAGAGTTTTTATGACTTTAAAGTTTATAAAACTTATCGTAAAAATATTTTACACCAAAGTATGCGTTAAAACATATTTTTGAGTGCTTAAAGGAGTCAAAACACATTATAGTATTTTCAAAGTGTTTTCAAATAATTCATGGAAAAATATTAATATGAAAATATTTAAATACAAGCTAATTAAACTTAAGTTTTAGTTATATCGGTACTGAGAATAATTCAAACTAATAGCTAACATTTATTGAAACTTTCATTCTCATTCTCCCTTATTTTTAGACCTTCTCAAATTATGTCTATAATTTTTTGCTACAGAAATTCATCATAAAAACATGACGATTTTGTTGTATATTGATTAGCGTTTAGTGGATTGCTTATAATAGTGCAATATGTAATCAGTCATTAAACTTCATTGTATTCTCAAGGTTTTTGTGCTGGTAACTCACGTGTGAACTATAATGGAGACGAATAAAACTTGAAAAAATGGCATTGATACGCACTTTAAAGTTAGTTCATTTATGTCCTTGATTTCATACATTCTAGACTAGCAAGAGCAAGACTGTTTTCTCTTTTCGAAGGCATATATGAGCTCGACTATCACTAGGAAATGAAGAAGAGAAATTACTTGAGAAATGTCAGATTGGAAAACACAAGAAAATCAATAACAAGCAAAGGATTTGATGCAACTGAATTACTCTTGCCATACGTTCCCAACAGATAGAAGCTAAAAAACAATGATGGAAAGTGGAAAATAGAGTTAGGGAGATGATTGAGAATGCATTAATGGGGACCTTATACTTGTACCATTTTGGAGGCTAGTTTATATATGTCTCCAAGTCCATGGTTATTGTTGATTAGCCAATTCTTTCACATTTGCATTAATTTCAAATTAAAAATTTTTAGTCAACAATGTGAGGAATATGGTAAAGAACAAAACTGTGGAGACTAGAGACGAGAGAGAAGGATCTGCCTGGTTTCATTAAATTTAATCATGAAAGGGATGTTGTTTAAATTTGTGGCGATGCTATTAAATAGATTAGACCATTTTGGATACGATATAAATATAACATGATTAAGTAATTATAATATGATATAAAAATATAATATGATATAAAAAATATAAATACAACTCGAATATATGAATATATCAAATTTATAAAAACCAAAATTTTTGATGCATGATAAACAAATAATTAATATGTTAAAATTTATGTTTTTAATAAATTTATCAATTTATGTATACATGTCATATTTTATTTTTTTTTCATGTTAGTTGTATATTAAATTATCAAAATCTTAAACATTAATACACAATAGTATTAAATATATCGTGTCATGTTTGTTACACTATTTTTATTTTCTTCAAATGTATAATGTTTGCCTCATATTTTAAAATGGCATCCAAAATTATCAAATTTAAAACTTAATGGGGAATTATAAAAGTAAAAAATAGAACAATTTATCAACTTGAAGTTTCCATGAGCCAGCCAATTAAGAGAAATCTTTTATAACTAACTAATGTTTAAATTCTCATGTTACTTTATATTTTATCCATTTAAAGATACTTTTTTAAAATAAGATATAGATATAAAAGAGTATAAATACACAAATTTGATTTATTATATGTACCTTATATGTCAAAATTAAAATGATCTCAAAACTTAATTTATTTAAATTATATTTATATTCATCATTTATTTCATGTTAAAAATAAAAAGTAATAAAATATAAATCTATCAACTCATCGAATAACTTAAAATATCATTTAATAATTTTTTACTATTTAATCATTATAATATTTTTTTTGACTCAACATCCAAAGTTTTTTAAAAAAATTTACTTATATCAGTCCATCTATTCAATATTTTAACTTTTATCAACAATTTATCAATATAATAATATTTTATTCAATAGTATAAAAACATAAATAAATATAATATTTTTTTAAAATTAAAGAATCAATCATCATGTGATACATGTCACAAAAATTGAAAATTATTTAAATAGTGTCACATACAAACATAAATACAATATAAAAAATAACTCAAATATGACATAATACAAAAAAATAACTAAAATAAAATACAACGTGAAAAGAATTAACATGACCGCAACACAAGTACTTGAATGTCTTAAAATTTATATAAAAAGATATGATACAAAATTAAAAATTATTTGAATAACATCAATTCAATATGACAATTTTGAGCACAATATAGAAATAACTAAAGCACAAAACAACAAAAATAATGGCATTAACATGAATAAATACACAAATATATTAAAATTTACAAAAGTTAAAAAAATAACTTTAAAAAATTAGATAATTATAAATATAGTTTTTCATTATAATTATTTTATATATAATTTTAATAGGGTTTAACTAATAATGAATTTAAAAAGTTGCACACTTGTATCATAATTAATTATCATTTAATTATATTATATCCTTAATTTTATTTTTATAAGTTATTAATGGGCAAAAATTAACAAATATTCGCTAAACGTGGATAAATATTTATCTAAATTATTTTTTACATTTTATATTATTCTTTCCTTAAATTAAAGTATTTAACTCAATCACTTTTATGTTTTATGTTATATTAATGGAAAATTATATATTAAATGGAGCTAAAAAAATAAAACCATATGAAGTACGGTATATATCTTATAATATCTTATAAAATCTAACTATAGTATATAAAGTTTTTAATCGAGTTTGGTGCCACTGAGTCAACTAACATTAACTCAGTTGAGAAAAGACAAAAAAAACTAAAATAAAAATAAAATAATAGTATAATTTTAAGGATATTTGTGTATTTTAATTTTATAAAAGATATTTTTCTAAAAAACTACCTTGTCTCTTAAAAAAATAACTCACATTTTTACTATTATAACTTTTTTATTTCTTTTAAGTAATTTTCTTTTAAAACCGCACACTCATTAAATAATATTTTAAAAACAACAAATATTTTAAAAATATATATATATTTTTTCTTAAAAATAATTTTTTTATCTACATAGTGAATATGTCAAGATCCAGTAATATGAAAATTATTCCTTATTACTTTTCACATGTGGATGGTCTGGTAAGCAATTGCAATTTTTTTATATTTATCACATGTTGTATTTGTATATTTTATATTATATATATTTGACGCATCATGAATATAGTATATGAAAATAATTAAAATAATATATAATATAAAGATAACATAAATACAATACGAATAAATAAATAACATATCTAAATTTATAAAATAAATTATTAATATGTCATGAACACGATGACATGTGACTCAAATTGAAAGTTATTTGAATGTATCAATTAAACTTAATATTACAAGCACTATATGAAAAATAATTAAAAACAACGTAATAAAAAGCACAATATGAATACATGAAAATATTATAATTTAGATAAAACAAATTATTAATGTTTTAAAATTTATATAAATATATAATAAAAATAACATAAATATATTAAATAAAAAATAAAAACACAAATAAAATATAAGAAGCGAAAAATAAATTTAAAATTAAAAAAATGAAATTAGGGCTGGAAAATAACCAGCCCTCAATTTCATCTTATTAACAAGATTACCCCAATAGAGATCTAATTGCTGATTACTTCAATTTATTTGATAGATAATCAAAGGCCAACTTATCAAAAACCCAATTCTAACTTTACGACGAGCAAGGAGCCCAGACTGGACTCACTGAAACCCTCGAGCTGAGGAAATAAAAAAAATCAAATATCGATTTAAAGCATAATGTTTGCTTTAATTTTTATTTGGTTTTTATTAAATATGATTTGAGCATAATTAAATATATTTAGTGTAATTCGATTTTTTATTTAAAAGTTAAAAATTATAATTATCCAAATAGAATTTGATTATATTTTTAATTAATTTTTAATTTTTTATAATATAAAAATAAATATTTAATTTTTAAATTGATAAAAAAAGTTTTAAAATATTATAAGAAAATATATATTTATTAAATTTAAAAATTAATTAAGAAAATTAATTTAAACAAAAAAAATTAATTTAAATTGATTTAATTTTAAATGATATTCGATACAACTTCTATTCAAATTTCAAAAAATAAAAATTTTAAAATTTTAAAATAATTTTGTTTTAAAAATTAAACAAAAATTGAATGTATATTGAGATCCATTGACAGAAATTGGCCATAACGGTACGTCGGTGTTTAATTTCTCAAAACTATAAGGGCAATTATGGTATTTTGGAAAAACCCATGAAAACCTAATCCCTGCTGTTTTTCACAGATGCTAGGTTAGTTGGTTTTGTTGGTGCTTTAATTTGTTTCATCAATCAGACGACCACGGAACCTGAGTTAAACCTTAATCGAAGAGGGGAGACAAAGTGAGAACGGAGGCAATGGCAAACTACGACTTAACCCCACGAATCGCTCCGAATCTGGACAGGCACTTGGTGTTTCCGTTGCTAGAATTCTTGCAAGAGCGACAGTTATACCCAGACGAGCAGATCTTGAAAGCGAAGATCGAGCTCTTGAACAAGACCAACATGGTCGACTACGCTATGGACATCCACAAGAGCCTTTACCACACCGATGATGTCCCTCAGGACATGATCGAGAGGAGAGCCGAGGTTGTCGCTCGTCTTAAGGCTTTGGAAGATGCCGCCGCTCCTCTCGTCGCTTTCTTGCAAAACCCTAATGCTGTTCAGGAATTTCGAGCTGACAGACAGTATAATCTCCAGATGCTCAATGACCGTTACCAGGTCTGTTTTTTTCTTCCCTTTTCCCTGAATTTTTTGCTGAATTTAAGGTTATTTTTGGAGTCCTTTCAACCCCTTTTTCTTATTTCTACTATAAACTAGTTTGAAAATATATACTTCTTTTGGATACAAAAGCAAAAATTATATTGGATTGGCTAAGAATTTTCAAAACTTTGATTTGTTTCCTTTTATGTGAAATAATTACGTGTGAATGTGCATTTGTAATAATATTTGAGTGATTTTTAAGTAAAAGGCTTATACTTTGCACTGTAAAATTCAAGCATTCTCTTTGTTGTTATTTCTGGAAGTTTTTTTTTAATGGATTTAAATTCATTAAAGATTGATTCTTTTTTTCAATTTTAATGGGGGAGAAAATTACTTTTAACAGATTGGTACAGATCAGATAGAGGCATTATATCAATATGCAAAATTCCAGTTTGAGTGTGGCAACTACTCGGGTGCTGCTGACTATCTGTATCAGTATAGGGCTTTATGTAATAACAGTGAAAGGAGTTTGAGCGCGTTGTGGGGAAAGCTGGCGGCTGAGATACTGAACCAAAACTGGGATGTTGCTCTTGAAGAACTTAATCGCTTGAAAGATATAATCGATTCCAAGGTTTTTTTTCGTTATAATCCTGATCGATTTATAGGGTTTTTATGTTGACAATTTGCTTTGCCTTGATTCATTGTCTTATTTGTTTGTATTTGGTATTCTCTTACTGCAGAGTTTCTCATCACCCTTGAACCAAGTTCAGAGTAGAATATGGCTGATGCATTGGAGCCTCTTCATCTTTTTCAACCATGACAATGGAAGAACACTGATAATTGACCTATTTAATCAAGACAAGTATGCCACTTTGACAACTAATCCTAAGATTTCAATACCTCATTAATGATGTTGCTAGCTGCATAGTTTATGTCGATAGTAACACTATATTTATCATTTTACTATGCATAACGTTGTCACAGAATATTAGTGCTTTTTTTTTTCTTTGTGCATTGTTTTAGTATTTTTAGCAATACTTTTCTTTCAAGTTTCTACCACTTTCATATGCTTCCATTTAGGATTGGCGCTGCAATGAAACATGTTTAGCAACTTTATGGAATTGCTTCTATTGTTGCATGGTATTGTTCTTATATATGAGAAGTTAACATGCAGCTGCCATATAATTTGCAAAATGTTTGGTTAGAGTTTCAAGGCTAAAATGGGTGAGATGTCCTCCCAATTGCTTGTTGTTGGAATCTCGTTGCCTAATAGTGGTCGGAATTGGACATAAGTCTCTTTGCAGTTAGATATTTTTCTCTGCTTTTTGCAATTTGTTCTTACATTGTTGTTTTCTGCGGATTTCCATTTTTGCTTGTTTAGTTGCCTTATCTTACTAGCTGGCCTCACTTCTTTCCAGGTATCTAATTGCCATTCAAACCAGTGCTCCTCATCTTTTACGATACTTGGCCATTGCTTTTATTGTCAACAAAAGGAGAAGACCTCAATTCAAAGAATTTATTAAGGTTATTCAGCAAGATCAGTGCTCTTACAAAGATCCCATCACAGAGTTTTTGGCATGTGTTTATGTCAACTATGAATTCGATGGAGCACAGAAGAAGATGAAGGAGTGTGAAGAAGTAAGTTTGATTATGGTATTTTCTAACAACAGATTTAGTTCAGTTTCTCAATATCGCTCAATTGCTGATATTTCCTACCATCAGATTGTGCTAAAATGTTTTAGCTTGAAATTCCGTCATCTTTTCTGGATGCCTTTAGCAATAAGTTTGATTTTTGAATTGTAGGCTTTTCGTTTACACGTTTATTTTTTCCCTTACTTTGATGTAGGTTATATTGAATGATCCTTTCCTTGGAAAAAGAGTTGAAGAAGGCAACTTTTCTACTGTACCATTAAGAGATGAGTTTCTTGAGAATGCCCGTCTATTTATCTTCGAGACATATTGTAGAATTCATCAGCGCATTGACATGGGGTAAGTTCTTGCTTTGTCAAACTTATAATTTAGCTTCTTATGTGGAACAATTGACTTTCACAATCTAAAATTCCAACTGTCTTGTGAATAAATTACACTGGAAGGACCTATTCATTTCAATATTAAATTGCCATAGGCTCAAAGTCAGCTTAGCAAGTTGGTTTTCCATATCAGGGCACTCTGAGTATGTAAATTATTTTTGCTAATTGGACGTTGAGGATTGATGAAATTTAGTGGGAGATATTTAATCAAATCAGATCAAATCTTTCTATCGGTAATGCGTGCTCACCTTCACAGCAGGCTTGCGTAGACAAACCGCACGATATGACAACATAGCCTTTGGTCTTCTATAGTATCTCTTATTGAAGTGATTACTTGGATCCTATTTGTAACTTTTCATTGTGCATCGCTACTCTTGCACAACATTCTAACGTTAAAAGAATATAAAACTTATGAGATTCTGATAAAAGTAATTTCAGCTTATATACATTTTTGTAGTTTTAGTTGCCTTTCTTGAATTGTGAGCCAACATTAAATGGATTTTTCATGTGTTCTAAGGGTGCTTTTTGAGAAGTTGAATTTAAATTATGAGGAGGGTGAGAGATGGATTGTGAATCTTATCCGAAACTCAAAGCTTGATGCCAAGATTGATTCAGAGACGGGAACCATTATTATGGAGCCTAATCAACCGAATGTGTAAGATTTCATTTCTTCGTTATATGGCGATAGTTTGCATTATATCATCCGTTGTTCTTTCAGTACTTGTGCCATAAGTGCTGTGTCATTTTTTTATCTTACTTTTCGTATTCTCTCACATCTTGCATCTTTCATGTTATATTCCCTCCATAATCCATTTATTCCTCTTTTTCTAATGACTTTTGATTATGTTACCGGATTTCTCCAGTTACGAGCAGTTGATAGACCACACCAAGTCCCTCCAAGGGCGTACCTACAAGCTAGTAAGCCAGCTTCTTGAACATGCACAGGCACAGACTGCTCGATAAGTTCGACATTGAAAATTCCATGGAATTATTGCAGTTTTGAGCCATATGCAAGATTGGTTCTTTCTTTGAGACCAATTTACGCTGATTCTAGTTTCTGATTAGGAACAAGACTGAGAAATCAGAATTTAAACCTAAAATGTATTTTATTCACAAGTTATGGCAAAGAAATTTGCTTAAATGTGTTTTTGAAAGTATAGAAATGTTTAAAGTTCTACAAAATACAAGTTAGGTGATTGGATATATATATATATATATATATATATAGATATAGATAGATAGATAGTAAGTAGAGCTTAATTATTTAGACTGTCCTGATTTGGATAGCATACGCTTTAGGTTTTTTGTCAAGTTTTGAACTTTTGTTTGCTTGCGTCATGTTATGAGGGATAGCTTTTTCAAAATTGCGTATTTTACAAGGGGTTGAAAGGGGGATGCTTGCATCAGTGTTCTATAGTGTACAAGGTTCTTGGCCGGTCAGATCCGGTCCTATATAGAACTGATTGATGTTTGAACCGACCTAAGGTTGGTAAAAAAAGGGGGAAAAAACCTTTTTTTTTTTGGTAAGTAATGATATTTGAGTCCATGACCTTTTAAATTTATGTTAAAGGTCATACTATTAAGTCAAAATATATATTTTTATCAATTATTTACTATAATTATTGTTTATTTAATATTAGACGTATTTTTTTAATATTTAAAGTTATTTATGATTTAAACTTAGTAATTAAACCAATAATCGGAGGTCACGTTAATTTCACCTCCATCCGATTTTTCTAACATGCTTGTGTCTTACGTGGGTGATCCGAGTCTTATACAGGGATCCCTGAATCATCAATGTGCATAGTGTGTTAGGAAATGATTCCTAAGCCAAAGGTCAAAGAATCCACAAGCTACTCATTGAATACTTAAATCTTGTACAAGAGTGAAAAAAAAAAAAAAAATCTCTGGTTCACCTTCTCTCAAGTTTTACAAAAAACGAGAAGAAACCAATACTATAGCAACAGAAGTAACATTGCACAAGACTAGGTCACAATATGAGTAGAGTTGCTTGTGTTTTGCTCTTTCTTCTCTGTTCCCTTCTCTATTTCTTTTTCACCTTGTATTGTTGTCTTCTCCTTTTACAATAAATGTTGGGTTAGTATTTTAGTAATTATTAAGAATGAGGAACGAGAGGATGTGAACATTCCGTCGCCAATTAACGCAGTGCAAAAACAAAGTAGATTGTGACAATAAATGACTTAGGATTTTATCTAACTATTTTTGTTATATTTTATAGATTCTAGTGTAATTTCTAGTATGTAGGGTATTTTATGGAAATATTTTCTGCCTTGCCCTTATAATTGGGGTTTCGAATGTAGCCCCTAAATACTTATGGTATTGCAGTTTTTGGTAGCCTTTGATGATTGACGTATCGAGATCTACTGAAACTTGAATTTAGGATTTTGACAATTGAATTATTATATTATTTCCTCAGTGTGTTTCTTTCGAGCTTATTGCTCCTACATCTTCAAATCTTAGCATTTTAATTTTTACCAAATCAATGTGCACTCTTGTAATATTCATGGGTAAGCAAAGTATCAACTTAGCGAACAAATTGACCAAAATGATCAAATTCGGTTCAGTTTGTTCGGTTTTGATTTTATTCAATTTTAATATGTTTATTCATTTGGTTTTTAGTTTTTTGATTTAACCAAACAAATCGAAACTCAATAAAAATAAATAGACTATATTATTTTTTCTTTAAACATACCCAAACTCAATTAACATTATCTAACCTAATATGAATAAGAAATTGAATAATTGCTCAAATCGAATATATTAATGTTAGTTCAATTAATCTGATTTCTCATTCGTATTTTGATTAATTATTCTAATTTATTTGATTTTAAAAATTTTAAAATTGAGCTAATTGAATGCTCAATGCTACTAGTATTGTCATCTTTTATTATTATTGCATGCCAAAAAATCTTGGGCTAATAGTATCACTTATCATTCACTTAATCGAGAGACATAAGAGCCCTGTTGCTTTCTAATCATTGGTGGCTCAATATTTTAGGGCAATCGAAAAATGCATTCCCATGTTATAAAAGAAATAATAAATTAACCTGTTATTACGATGGCCAAAATTAGAGTGTGTAATCGCAATTCAAGCTTTACTTTATACTTTGTAAGATGTACAGTCATCCATGCAGTTTAACTAAACTTCTAAGCAATCAATTTCCTCAAATCTAACCAGTAAACCTAACAACATTGGACATTTCCACAATAAAAATTGAAGTACAACCTGTGTAAGCAAGGGCGGATCTAGAATTTTTTGTTTGTAGAAGCAAAATATACACTGAAAGAAAAAAAACATATGTCAATATGCCATAAATTTAATAACATACCAAAAGGTGTATTGGTGTTGTCTACTTGAATTCATATTTTGAAAACATTGTATAATCTTCTCATTCTTAATGGTATTAAAAAATCTCTTTCTATGTACGTAATCAAGCAATCATTTAGCCTATCATCTCCTGTACTATTGCGTAGTTGGTTTATTATTACATTCATATCAAAAAAAGTTTTTTCAACTCTTGCAATTGCCACTAGTAAGATCAAAGATAACTTCAAAGAGCGAGTATATCAATGGATATATAATATGCTTTCGAATTTTCATAAGCTTGGCATAAAAATCACTGATCCCATTTAATTATGAAAAATTAGTATTTGAGCTAACGTTTATTAGAAAATTTTTAGGTTGACTATCAAGCGTTACGTGCTCCACTAAAGAAAATTCGAAAAAATAAAATTCAGCCAAGCGAATCAACTCTGTTTATCAAATGCACCAAAAAATTTTCTTGGATTCAAGCATGCTACAAAAAGAAGCAACCTAGTATTCACCTCAGTAAAACTAGTGTTAAGTTCTTGAAGTTTTCAATCTTTTACTTGATAGAACAAATTTGCTTAATAGTGAAACAATGAAACACATCATTGAAATAATGACATCTATTAGTTGTCAATCTATTACTTTCTCAACCTTATACCTTGATTTTTCATGTGGCAGATACACATCATTTATATTTAGAACGACAACTAATGAAATTTCTTTAACTAAAGGAA
>JAQSVH010162630.1:38838-50382 GCA_029448705.1 Adansonia digitata | reverse complement strand
TTTATTTTTATATGCTTAGCTTCTCTTGAAAATATGTTTTAATGTCACCATGAAATTCTAGCTTGTTGTTCATCTTGATTTAAGCATGTTCACAATATTTCCATGGCATAACTCTTGTTGTCATTCATGAAACTAATGTGTCCATGCATTCCATTATCATTTTCTTACTTTTTTATTACTAGTATCATGTTAAAATGCCATTTTTCCATGTCTAAACATGTTATCCATGCCTATTTACATGAATGTCATGTTTAGTCCATCTCATGTTTGTCAAGATACTTGCTTGTTTGCTGTCAAAATTTGATTTTCTTAAAAACTTCCCCAAGTTAAAGCCATGTTAACCTTAATAAATGAAAATTAACATGGACTTAAAGTTTTTTTATCTTATTAGTCATCTAATATTGGGGGAAAATCAAGTCTTTATGTCCAGATTCAGAGTTTTTGAGGTCAAAATTCTTATCTTCTAAAATAAAAATATCTTTTTTCTTATGCAAAGTTATTTGTGCCCTGTTCCTTGCTTAGGGTCCTTGTGACATGGTTGATGGGTTTTTTTCATCATCCTAAATCACTCAGGGATTGTTAGATGAACCTGTGAAGCACGTGTCACTATAATTTTGCTGTCATGGACATTCGGATGTCCATGGCTCGATTCTAGACCTTAAGAAACTTGGAAAAATGAAAAATCCCTTATTGTTGGCCTGATAGCACTATAGTCATGACTTGAAAAATTATTTTCGAACCCTAAACCATTTTCATAATTTTTTTGATAGTTTTCCCTAAAAGTGTGTTAAATTACCTTTCCAAGGTATCTCATTTTCTTTTAGGTCATTTCAGATGAGGGAGACATAATTTTTTGAATCGAGGTTATCTAGAACCCTTAGAATCCATAATCTACATTTTGTTTGGGCCATTTCAGCCAATCAGATGATTTTTCTAACTTTTAAAATTATTTTTCATCAAAATGTCAAGAAATTCGTTTTTTCGAAACGTATCATTTGTGATTTGATGATTTTGTATGAGCCAAGAATGATAAAGTTTGTCGCATCCTTTGCCTTACATGTACTATCAACATCACAATAGACCTAATTTTAAAAATTATTTCCACTTGAAAGTGAGTTTTTTGGGATTTTGGAATATGTTTACATTAAACCTTATTGAGTCACCTTTCCAATGGCATCTCATTCGACTTTTAACACCTCCGAATAGCCAAAAATAAATTCAAAAAAGATGATAACATGATGTTGTCCCTTGTTTTTAGCATGTCAAAATTAATTGATTTTACTGAATTCCGATTCCGAGGCATTTGGATGCCTATGAATGGAACATATTAGCCCTTTTGAGTCAAAATATGTATGTTGACCTCGTAGGTCAGGATCAAGGCATAAGCAATCTTTGTCATGTCACCCATAGTTTTATCCATTTCTTTTTTAATAAAAAATCATTATTTTGTAAAGAATTTGTCAAAAATGACATTTTGTCAGAAAATTATCAAAGTTCTCATTTATGGGGATACTCCAACCATATCCTTCGAGGGGATACTCCAACCTTGGGTTTACAAATATCATTTAACTTTCAAAAATCGCTAAAATTTTCATCTTTAAAGATATTACAACCCCCACTTCTAAAGGGATACTCCAACCTTGCTTTTCTAAACTTGTCAAGAAAAAAAATAAAATTTTCTCTCTTCGAGGTCACTTTGGACTATTGCAAAAATTCAAAACTAATTTTCATGCCTTAATTGATCAACGAATTTGAACTCGTCTTTAAAATTGTCAATTTGGTTATTTTAAAATTATCGATAACAATTACGAGATACATTCCAATCATCCCTCCCTCTCTCTTTTGTCATGTTGTGTGGTTTATCTTATGAGATATTATTTCTTTTTCTTCTTATTAACATGTTTCCTTCATGATGATCATTTTGCAACCATATTTCCAAATCATGTTTCAAAAATTATAAGGCAATGTTTTGTGTAGGTTTCTCTCCAATGCTTGGTACAGAATATTCACTTTTCAAAAAAATAAATCTAGAGAATATTTTAATAAAAAATCCTCATGTTCCCCATCTCTCTAGGATGCATACGTGATTTAAATTTTTATCTAAAACCCATGTTTATTTTATTCACATTCATGCATAAGAAGGGGATTATATTTAAATAATGACAAGTCAAAACCGAAGAACCAAAACTAAGTTGAGCATGGCTAGAAAGGTACTAATTTGGGTGTTATGAGGAGGCTCATCCCTCTTTGCACGTAACCAATTCCAAACCCAACCATTAAGTCTTAAAATTTTGTAGACCATGGAATCGATGTTTTGAGTTTTATAACTCTGAATATTAGATTCAATAGGTATCCGATCATGCCTAGCATAAATGATCAGTGGTGACTCCAACTATTGGCCACTATATGATGGTCATCTGAGACTAGTTGGATGAGCGATTAGTTCGACAGTCCCCTTTCATAGTCAAGAGCCAAGAATCCATACTTTCTTCCTCCCATCATGTCAAAGAAGGAAGAGTCCTAGTTGAAAGTATATTTCCCTGTTAAGAAATATTTTTAAGTTATGCGTGCTTCTTTCATGGGAGATACATTGCCAACAATGTAATGACTTCACTACGGACTAATTTAAAGAGACAAACCTATAGCTAGCTATGTCTTACTTGATTCTAGGTTTTTTCACTTTTTAATCATTATTCGAATATAATCCCCTTCCATTTTTCATCTACTAATCTTTTATTTATCATGATGTCATGTGATACCAGAAACTGCTTTGTTCCTGAATAGATTGATCTAATAGATATGGTAATACCGTGGTAAATAAAACATTTAACTGTTTGCCTAACACACACCAGGCACTTACATTTGCATTTATATTCCCACCAAAATCCATAGTGAGGTCAGGGTCTAATCATTAGGAGAAAGTGAACTATCCGTCTTTGTGAGTACCCCTTTGCACAAGCAAAGCAATAACTTCCATGGTGTAAATTACTTATGTCTCTCATAAGTAACCCTTCACATTACCTAGGGAAATACATTTACTGGATTGAGCCTATTCCACCAAACCTGTATAAGCTTAGGAGGGTGCCCTGGCTATCCTTATCGAATAAAAAAGCAATTTGGATAGCAATCTAGATGTCAACATAAACCTATATAGTGAACCTTACAAGCCAAATTGTGTTGAGCCATACTAAAATGTGGCTAGAATGACCAGAAGAATAAGAACACTCGGGGAAACACTTCTAACCTTTACTTTTGCATACTGTCTTACATAGGCAATAATGAACGTACATTGTCACCTACATATGTCATGTTAGTGTCAAGACATGACATTATGTTGTCCAATTGATGGCCAACCTTCGTTAATAAGTTAGTGATGGAAACGAATGTCACCATTTACAAGGTGACCATGTCACCATAAAGAATCATCTTTAACTTAAAAAACATATTATACTACCTGATAGGGCTTAGTAAGTATCCTATTTTAGGTAGTGATAAATGATTATCACTTCTTAGTCAGTTGTTTTATCCCTAAGAGGCATCATTCTATCTCAATCAAAGTAGAACTTCACCTGAATAAGTCATTATGCTGTCTGATTTGGCCAACATCCATTTTGCTCCTTTTAAGTGATAACATGCGAATGTTACCACTTAAAAGGTCTCGTTCAAGGCAAGATGTTGCCTTCGATGGAATAAAATCTGCACAAATAAACCATCATGCTGTTAACTTTAACTAATACCCATTTTGTTCCTTTAAGTGATAACATGTGAATTTTAAGAGGTATCGTTCAAGGCTAGGTGTTGCCTTCAAAGGAATAGAATCTGCTCAGGTATGTCGTTATGCTATCCAACCAATGGCTCAATGCCTACCAACCCCTAAATGATGATGAATATACATCACTACTTAAAGTGTTAATGTTGTCTTGAAAGACATCGTATCGTCTTAATATGGGTAATTTTAACTTAGACATGCCATTATGTTGTCCATAATAACCTTGGCTTTGGTGGGCAAACTTTGCTACCTTTAGCCCTTTATTTATGCCCTGAAGGCTTTGCAATGCCTTGTTTTGTTCTCAGGGCAAATTTTCATTGAAGTTACTTTTGCAGTCATAAATACAGTGTTGTTTGGGGCTAGTCTTTTCAATAAAAAGTCAAAAAGTCTCACTTTAGGGAAAATAAGGAATGAAAAAGGCTATTAAGAAAATAAAGTAAAAAATTGTCCAAAAAAAGGGTCATGAGTCAAGTTAAAAAAAATAAAAAAAGAGAGACTAATAAAATGGGAATGGTATTAGGGTTTCTTTTCCCCAATTTGTTCATAACATTGTGCATCACATCCATACTTTTTAGTTATATGTGTACAAGCATATCTTCCACCAATCATCATTTTTCAACACGGTCATGCCCAAATCATTACATATTGCTAAATTCATTTGCTCCTTGCATTAAAAGGGTCTAACATGGGGGATCAATTACAAGCAAGAATTGGTATTATGGAAACCATCCAAGAATAGCTCAAGCATGATGTTCGAGAAATGAAAGCTAGCAAGAATTGTGAAAGCCATAGTTGGTTTTTATGGATAGGAATATGCAAGAAAAGCATCACCATCTAATAGGCCAGATAGGTCAAGTCAGGATGAATCAATCAAAAGCGCATATTAGTACCTTGGAGGGAACATCAAAGGAGTTGGACAAGATATTCGGAATATGAGGGGATAGTTGCTAGAATTTAACAAAAATGCTTCCAGGCCTTGATCAAATAAAGACAAATTATTTTTGAGGGGCGTTATGACCAATAACTTAATTCCATACTCTAGACAACCCAATGTCAAGTCAAACATGCAAGTGTCTAAACCTAAAGTGATTAACACTAAACCCCTTATTACTTCCCCTATATCTAAGATTAAACATCCTAGCTTTGAGTTGTTACAGATCAACACCTTTTCCAAAATGAGACATCCTCTCATCACTTCTCAACTGTCTTTTGGTTCTGACATTAAAATATATCACAAGGGAAGGTCCTAATTTGATCCCTTTTCGATGATTTACAAAGATTTGTGTCCCTTTTTGCTCCACAAACACTTGGTCGCACCTGTCTATGTCCCTAAGAAAAAGCCTCTATACCCTAAGTGGTTCAATGTTAATGCTCATTGCGACTGCCACATTAAGGCATAAGGGCATAACACTGAAAAGTGCATATCATTTAATGAAAGGTACAGAGCCTAATCGACTCCAAGATCTAATAATTCAAGTCGAATCAAGGACCCTAGCTAATCAAGGAATTTAAAAGATCGAACGGAGGTCCCAGTGATAGAAAATGGTAATTGGATATCTCTTAGGCTTTTAAGAGTACTAGGATGTTAAGATAGGTGAATATTTACAAAGATAATGTTTACTTGTTATTTGAAATTTTATAAGAGAAATCCTATGTACTAAGGACATCCAAGGAATGATAAAAAACATGTTTGAGTTTTAGGAGATATTAATTTGTTGTTATTTTCACTATGATTTACCTCACGTTCAGACCTGATCAAAGATCCATGGCACCATCAATTCATTCATTTATTCACTAAACTCACCCACTCATTCACATATATGCGACAACAATAAAAGTGAACAATGCTAAGGCCCAACATATCTCCAATATTATGACATTTCTTTTTTTTAGGTAAAATGAAGAGAAAAAATTACGTGCTCTATTTAGATGAGGTCTTTAGCTTAGTGCCTTCACATTCAGCTTATGATCTATAGCGGTTAAGACTAAAACCACCAAGGATGATTCAATATGCAAAAACACACTATAAGTATAACCAGTTCAAATAAAAATTTGAGCATGGAGCAAGGAAAAGGACTTTATGATTGCTAAGAATTCATCTTGGTCTCTAGTGTGACCATTCCACAAAAATTCAAGGTTCTAGAATTTGAGAAGTATAAGGGGCTTAGTTGCCCAAAAATGCATCAAATTGCCTACTATCATAAAATAGCCAATTATATTAGGGATGAAAAGCTACTTATCTACATCTTTCCATACTAGAGCAGCATTTAAATGGTACTCCAAACTAGAAGGAAGCCAAATATACACTTGCAGAGATTTGGCTCGTGCATTTCTAGAACAGTACAAGCACCTGTTAAAAACTATTCTCCATTGGTGGACTCTTCAAAACATGAGAAAAAAATTCATGTAAGCTACAAAGATTACACTTATGGATGAAAAGCAGTAGCTTTTCAAGTTCATTCGCCTCTTATTAATAGGGAGCTAACTACCTACTTCATGGATACTCTTCCTCTTTTTATATGATAGAAGGTCGGTAATGCCTTTACAAAATTTAGGGACATATTGTTTGCTATAGGTAGAATAAAAAAATAGGATCAAGACAGAGAGAATTGAAGGTGCTAATGCCAGAATTCCTTTTAAAAAAGAAATAGACAAGGAAGTTTTGACTATCAATAGTGAAAAAGAAAGACTAACTCAAGGAGATCTATTTGGACTTTGTCCTCACTGCCACCTTATAATTGACTGTCAACCTCCATAGGTCCATCCATATGCTTCAACACCTATCCAAGAATTGCAAAGCAGCTTAAATGTTAACTTAACTGTTAATAAAAACATAAGAGAAAAAAGGATAAAGGTCTACTACTCCCTGCCAATCTTTTACATGTGATCTTTCTTTTACTAATCTAGAAACAAATGATCTCCACTATTCCAGCAAGGCTTAGAAAGCCTCTAGACCTAAAATGGTATGATCTTAGTCTCATGTGTGAGGATCACTAAAGGGTAAAAGGACATGCTATGGAGAATTGCAAGGCACCCAAAGATAACGTTCAAGTTATTTTTAATAAAAATCCTGCAAAGTTTAAGGCATTTATGAATACTTATCAAAAAGTCTAGAAACTATGAGTCTTCAAGAAATATGCCAAACAGAGGTAATTTCTATCCCTATTCAAATTTTATGCATATTTTTCAATTATGAAAGAATATGGATTTTGGATTCAAATGAAAGAAATATCATTGGCAATCATCATGCATCATGCATAATTTTATATGTTAAATCTTTTGGTAATAAAGTCATACGTGATTAAATTTGAGTCTTGAAAGTAGTAATATTTTTCTTGAGAAAAAACAATGTTGATAATCTTGACAAATAGGCCATCATCTTTATGGGCAAACCTACCTTTGCTAAAACATTTCACTCATATCCTACATGATATCATCTTGGGTCACTTTAAAAATAATAAAAAAAATCACATCCAAAAAGTTGATCAATCAGAAGGACTCTTCTTCAAGTTACTTGGAAGTCAAGCAATTAAAACTTACTCTTAAGGGAATTGGATGGGTAAGTTCGACATGTGCTAAGATTAGGTTAGGACTTTGAGACTTCTTGAATCCCTTTAGACAACCTTTTGTCAAGGACACCATAACCTTTCCCCAAACTTTGGCCAATAGGAAATACAAATGAAATACACCGTTCCTGTTTCTTTTAGAGTAAATCCTCATGGACACTATAATCCCTTTAGATAACCCTTGTCATTGACACAACAACCTTTCACTAGACCTTTGACCAATAGGGAACAAAACCCACCATTCCTACTTAGAGCAATAGACCCCTTTACAATATTTTTGCTTGGTCGATCAAAACCTAAAATCATTTACGGCTAGGCAAGTTAAAGAAACATACCTTCAAGCATTTAGGAAAGGAAAAGGGATAGTGAAATTAAATGTACATTATGCAATAAAGGCATTTGACATGTTTTTTAAGGGAACCTTGTCTCAAAGAATGACTCACCAATCAACATAGTTGTCTTTGAAATGAAAGATGGCCATTTTTTTTCCATCCTCCTGCAAATTACAAAATCATCCCCTTTGCTACCATCTTTTAAGCCTAACGATTTTTTTTCAAAAACCCTGATCATGGATCACCTTTCACATTGAATCCCATAAAAAGCCTTTAAAGGAAAAAGGGCAAGTATCCACTTCTACAATTATCAAAATGCTTGACATGATGGTGCATATATGGGATGTACCAAATCAAAAAAGCCTAAATTTCCTTCTAAAGAGTTAAAAAAACAAAAATAAAAACAAAAAAGAGAGAAAAACAAAAATAGAAAATTAAGAATCAGATTAAAAGTCAAAGTCAAGATCAAATCAAGAATGAGGGAAACAAAAAAAATAAGGACATCAAAAGTAGAAGTTATAGAAGCCCTCATGAAAAAAAAATGATCCTTGATCCAATCACGCTCAAACACTAAATTTAGGCCTGTATGCCCTTTCTTTCAAAACTTTAACCTTAGGTCGTATTACATAACTTAAAAAGTTTGTCTTGATCAAGCGTGGCTATTTGAAATGATGACCCTACTCTTCAAGAAATTGTTCTTTTGGAAAATTTTATGTTTCCTTGAGGAGCATGATGAAGTAGTAAAAAAAAAGTCAAAAAGAAAAAAAAGATCAAAACAAAATAGAGTGAAGCTTTAAGGAGAAAACTCGAAAAAGGAAGTCCAAAGTAAAAATGGAAATCCCAAAGTCATCCTTGACGTGCTTGGATAGCCATAAAAAGAAAAATTATCCCACTCAATCAAAAGGGTTGTCAAGATTATTAAAATCTTAAGATATCTAGAGTCTTCACAAGTCAAGACAAAAGGCCTAGTTACCAAAACATCCATCAGAATACTCCTAGATTAATACCTTTTAGTTAGCACCAATACTTAGCCATGAGGCTTTTCAAACAACCTCCTAAGGACTAAGGATTACTAACCAAATCTAGCATATGTCATTCTATCACATCTAATAATTAAAAGATAGTTAGAATAAGATTTTAAGAAATCTTAATGGAGAAGTGTTTATCTTTTTTCCTAACTGATTTACAAAAGCCTAGACCTTTAGACCATTTCTTGTTGGCCCTTGATTCTATGGCATCAACCACCAAAACTCTAACCTTTTCAATCAACATCAAGAGTCCTCTGTCATAATTTGTCAATATTTCTAAACTCTTAACCTTATCTATCAACATGTCTTACTTAAACCACCTAAATCATAAAAAGAATTGATTTTCTTACCTTAGTCAAGAATGCCTTTAGGGATGATCACCAATTCTTAGAAGTTTTGATGCCATATGAGCATGACATGATCTCACCTTTGAGTTTTAAAGTACTCATATTGGGCAAGTTATGTTTGATTTGCCCGATTCCGTAACCAAATGATTCATAGCACATAGGATGTGAATTGCCTTGAGTAAAAAGATGAAAAAATTACTTAAGCTTATGAAAGAGTAGTCTTGATTTGAGGAACACAATCTTGTTTTTTGCCCTTTTAGGAAAAGTTAAGATGCCTTGAAGACTTTAAAGTCAAAATGCAAAAGATAAGCTGGGGCAAAAGAATTCAGAAGCTCGAAATCATCCCTAATATGTCATCCATCTACTTTCACCATTAAGGTCACCCTAAAAGTTAACAAATTAGCAAATCACTTTTTCATAAGGCGATAAAAAACCAAGTGGCAGAAGATTGGTGCCAAACTTTGAAAGAACCTAATGATCCACAATCAAATGCAAAACACCTCTAAGAGCAATTCGTTTCAACTCACAAAGAGAAATGGAGACAATAAATTTTTTTAATCTTTTATATATCAAAAGATGTTTCACTTGCCAAAATGACAATGCGCACATGAAAGAACAATGAATACAAACATTCAAACATGCATTTTGTCAAAAAATACTAACATGATATCAATATATACATCCTTTAAATGCACCTCATGCATCGTTTAAGAGTTTTCATGTGAGAAAAGTCTTAAGAGATGCCTTTTTATAATTATTAAGGTCAAGCCCAATGATGCTAGTAGGTTACTTTCAGCTAATTAGACCCCATTCAAGAGTTTAAGCCCTATAAAGTTAATATGCTAGTACTAACTAATTAGCCTCAGCCAAGAGTTTAAACCCAATGACACTGGTAGGCTAGTTTCAGCTAATTTGCCCCAATCAAAAGATTTAAGCCAATAATGTCTCTAGGCTAATTTTGGCTGATTGGCCCCAATTAAAAGAGTCCAACCCAATGACGCCGATAGGCTAGTTCCAGTTAATTAGCCCCTATCTTCAAAATTTAAGCCCAATGATGTCGGTAGGCTAGTTTTGGCTAACTAGCTTTTGTCATTCAAAAGTCTAAGCCTAATGATACCGGTAGGTTTGTCCCAACTAATTAGTCCGTGTCATAAAAAGTCAAACCCAATGATACTGGTAGGTCAGTCCTGAATAATTTGCCCATGCCATAGAAAATCAAGCCCAATGATGTCATTAGGTCAATTCTAGCTAATTGGCCCATATCATAAAAAAAAGCCTAATGATGTCGATAAATCAGTCCCATTTAATTGGCCCATGCCATAAAAATAAACCTAATAATGTCTATGATCAATCCCGGCTAATAAGCCAATGTCATATAAAGTCAAGCCCAATGACATTTATAGGTCAGTCCTAGCTAGCTATTCCATCTTATAGAAAATCAAGCCCAATGATGCCACTAGATCATTCTCAGCTAATTATCCCATGTCGTAGAAAATCAAGCCCAGTGATATTGGTTGGTTAGTTTTAGCTAATTCGCCTATGTCGTAGAAAGTTAAGCCTAATGATACTGGTAGGTTAGTCCTAATTAACTAGCCCATGTCATAGAAAATCAAGCCTAATGGCATCGATAGGTCAGTCCCGACTAAGTAGCCCATGTTATGAAAAGTTAAAGCCCAGTAATGCTAGTAGGTCAGTTTTGACTAATTGGTTTGTGCCATAAAAAGTCAAGCCCAATGACATCAGTTGGTCAGTCCTGGTTAATTAGCCTAAGTCATTAAAAATTAAGCTTAATGATGCTGGTAGGTTACTCCAAGCTAATTAGCCTAGGTTATCAAAAGTTAAACCTAATAAAGCTGATAGGTTTAGCCCAGCCAGTTGCCCTATTATCAAGAAAACGTTATCTAAAAACTAATTCCAATAAAGCTGGTGAGTTTAGTTCTAATTTTTTAAGTTGAAGATAAGAATAGGTCAAGTCAAGGATTATAGTAGGCCTCCCAAAAACACTTATATTACCTTGTTGTAAAAATTAGAATTGCCATTAAAATTGTATTCTATCTCATATTAACTTTAGTTTTTTCATTGAAGGAACACAAGGCATCATCAAGCACACCCCAGATAAAAGGTGTCTATTAGTCTTTGCCTTGTTCCTAATACTTAACAATAGCCAAAGAAAGGTAATTGTAGACATCCCATTGTTTGGGCTAATTTTTGGCATCTCAAGACATAATCGAAAAGTAATAGAACTAAAAAAATAAAAATAAAAATAAGAACGATTAGCGGGTGCTATGTCACCAGGCACTACTAGGCGACACAATAAAAAAGTTTTTGGAAAAGTTTAAAATGTCTAGGAATCGTATTAAAGAAAAACAATTGTCATCAAAGGTCACTGTTTGAGCCATTATCAAGGTCATTACATCAGTCTCCCATCATTCTTAGCCATTGTAAGAGGTTTGAAAGCCCAGGTGCGTGAAATCCACATTAACATGAGTAAGTATCGATACA
>JAQSVH010162630.1:22266-36538 GCA_029448705.1 Adansonia digitata | reverse complement strand
AAAATATGTGTGTCAACCCCTTAAGTCAGATCAAGGTATAAGCAATCTTCATCCTGTCACGTATATTTTATCAATTTCCTTTTTAATCAAAAATCACTTCACTTGTAAAAAATTTTTCAAAATGGCATTTTGTCAAGAAATCACCAAACCTTTGTCAAGGTAAATTCTTCTAGTTCATCTTTTGAAAATCATTAGAGTTCTCTTCTATGAGGATACTCAAACCCTATCTTCTAAAAGGATACTTTAACTCTGCTTTTACAAACATCATTGAACTTTCAAAAATCACTAAAATTTTCATCTTTAGGGATGTTCCAACCCCGACTTCCAAGGAGATACTCCAACCTCGCTATTTAAAACTTGTTAAGAAAAAAATCAAAATTTCTCTCTCCTAAGTCATTTTGAACTATTACAAAAATTGAAATTTGGTTTTCATGCCTTAATTAATCAATGTATCCAAATCGTCTACAAAATTGTCAATTTGGTTATTTCAAGATGATCAATCATAATTACAAGATAAATTACGATTGTCCTTGCTCTCTTTTTTTGTTTGTTGTGTGATTTATCTTATCTGATATTATTTCTTTTTTGTCTTACTAACACGTTTCCTTTGTGATATCATGTTGCAACCATATTTCCAAAATCATTTTTCAAAAATTATAGGGCAAAGTTTCATGTCAGTATCTCTCCAGTGCTTGATACGAAATATCTGATTTAAAAAAAACTAAACTCGGAGAATATTTTTAAAAAAATCCTTATCTTCCTCATTTTTCCGGGATGGCTATGTGATTTAAATTTTTATCCAAAACTTGGGTTTATTGTGTTCAAATTCATGAACCAAAACTAAGTTAAGACATGATTAGAAAGGTATCGATTTTAGGCATTACAGGGGTGTTTTTACCTCTTTGTGCATAACCAACTCCCAAACCCAATCGTTGAATCTCTGAATTATGTAAACAATGGAATCAATATTTCAAGTTTTGTAACTCTTAATATTGGATTTAATTGGCATTTGATCTCACCTAGCCTAAATGATTAAAGGTAACTCTAACTATTGGACACTTTGTGATGGCACTTAAGACTATTTGGATGAATAATTTATCTGACAATCCCTTTTCATGGTCGACAGCCAAGTATCCATACTTTCTCACTACCATCACATCAAAAAATGAAGATTCACAGTCAAGAGGACATTTTCCCATTGAAAATACTTTTAAGTCATATGTGCTTCTTTCGTAGGCTTGATGTCTAAAAAATTCACAATTCATGATTGCCCATTGGTACGTTACTAACAATTGAACTCAAAAATATTTTTCATGACTACATTGCTTAATAACATGCTCTAAGAAATTCAGGAGCTCTTGTTCTTGATATCTAGTAAGAATGAAGTCTCAACTTAGAGACCAGGCTATCCCACTCATGTTATCTTCCTCAATCTAGGTTGCCTGGATTTGCTTGGTGAGGTGGTGATAACATTCTTGATGGTTAAAGCATGCTTGCTTGACCATCATTTACAATTCCTATTCTTGTTGCTCGAAAGGCTCTCTCTAATTCATTGATCTAGTATTGAGGAATTGGAAAGAATGCTCTAGATTTTGAATCCTGAGCATTGAAGTTTCATTCTTGACTAGAACTCGAGCTTTTAGACATCTATTCCTCTTTTGATATATGGTTACAAAGGTACAAGCTCGAACAAGCTTTTTTAGGTGGCTTTAGCCTTTTCTTTCAACCAATTTAACCCTTTAACCAGGGCAATGAGCTCTATTTCCCACTTAGCTGATGATTTACGAACACACTAATACTTGTTTACTTTTTAAAAATGTGCATAGTTCTTTTTTAGACTTTTAAAATCCTCCTTCATATAGTTTCTTTCTTTGACAACTCGGTTCATCTCGCCATCCTAGAGGTAGATATCCTTCTTTAACTAATTCTTTTCCCCCTTTAACTAAGCAATTTTTATGGCAAAAATAGACTTTTCCTATTTAAATTCCTGTTTAAGTAATTCAACCTCAAAAAAAGGCTCATCCACTAGGCCTAGGATGTCCCTAAATTAGCAAAGCATCATTGATACAATAGATTTTCTATTCGTTGTACCCTAGAGTCATAACACTTCCTCTCTAATATCTCTCGATGCAATAGGCCTACCTTCAAATGGAAGGCTGACTAGATTTTGGACTTATAGTTGGTTGTCCATATTCGAAGTCTCAATACTCAAGGTTTTCAAAGAATAGGATGAATTTTGAAATTTGAACTGTCATAGAACTAAAATGGGTGCATGGCTGGTGCTTCTTTATAACCCTATAAGTGGCATGCAAGTATAATCCCTATATCTATGTATGATGAATAAAGGGACATCCATGGGGCCCATCATGTAACTTTTTCTTTCTAAGATTTCAAACTTTTTCAACTCATTATTCCTCAGATTTGTCTTGGGACCATTCTTTCTTAAAGATCCTAGTAAGAGGGCTAAAGTTAGAAAAAAGATTGTGCATTATCCTATTTTCTTTGACATTAAAATGGTTGATAAGCCAAATATAAAAGAGTGGGGCACATCTAATGAATTTACTCATCCCTATTTCTTGGAAAAACTAAAGGCTCGAACGGTCTTAGCAATAATGATAAATATTGGGTTGATATTGCCACTAAAGTGGAAAAAAAATTTGCTACTATCACCTCCATATAACCCAAGGTCTTTTAGAATTTGACCAATCTATATATTATCAAGGCATAGACATCTTGAACTTTATTTGGATCTATGAGATTCACCATTGCTTCTTTCAAACTAGCACAAGAAATTTTTCACAATTCCTTTCATCTTGACATGGCCATCGATCCAAGACTTCATGGCTCTGAGGATCTATGCTAGTCTTTTCTTGAAAGTCAGAGGTTGTAGAACTTTATAGTATATCCTATTGGACTTGGCCCTCTCAATGATGAGCAACTAGTGTATTCATTGATGATGGGAACCAAATTTTTTTGATTAAAACTAAAACATTGGTATGTTAGATTCTATAATTGTGATGCTACTTGTAACAGGCTAACATCCAACTAGACTTGAAGTAAGAAGGCTATGTCTCCATAAATTTTTATGAATGACTCCTTCTAGGCATTGCCTTAATTAGCCCAAAATTTTTTTAAATCTTGTCAATCATTCTGATAAAATGTAATCTTAAGCTTTTCATGCACTATTGAGATGTAATTGGGCTTAAGGATATCACTATCTTCGCACTATTGACTCTTTAACTCTTTGACCATGCTCTGACTTCTTCAAAAAACTTAAGGATGGGAACAAACTATTGTTCCATGACAAACCCCCTTGCTAAACATTAAACCTTTAATCAATTGTTCCATTATGATGATTATGATGCATAATGCATGTAACAATCAAGAAATAAAAGGGAAACAATTTAGTAATAATATGAAATAGTGTAAACAAGAATAAAGAATGAAAGAATGAAAATAAATCACAAGAAATGCCCCAAAAATAGTCGATACGATGCCTAAGGGTAGACATGACAATTATAAGTATTATAACAATCTAAATACACATGGATAGCACAATGGCATACCCAAGTTAAAAATCACCCTAGCTAAGGTGATATGTACCTAGAGTGATAAGTTGACAACCTATACGGTGGCATACATATGCCATCACCTAGTATTTAACATGCGTTTAGTCATCAATCGAACAACATAATAGCCTATTTAGGTTAAATATGACTCCTTAGGGTGACATGGTGTTTTGTAAGTGACAACATTCGTTTACTATTGCTTATTTATTAGTGAAGGTTAGCCATTGATCAGATAGCATAACGAGGTGTCCTAACACTAACATTACACATAGGGGCAACAATGTTCGTTCACTATTACATACATAACTATGGTATGTAAGGGCAAAGGTTAAAAGTGTTTCCCCAAGCATGCTTATTCTCTGGATTTTTCTAGCAGTATTTTAGTATGGTTTGACATGGTTTAGCTCAGAAGGTTAACTATATGGGTTTAGGTTGACATCTAAATCAGTATCTGAATTACTCTTCCATCCAGTAAGGATAGCCAAGGTAGATCTTTCTCCCATTTTAGGCTTGGTGAAATAGGCTTGATCTGATAAATGTATTTTGCTATGCAAATGTAGAGGGTTACTCACAAAAAACATAGATAATTTACACTCCAGAAGTTATTGTTATGCCTGTGTAGAGGAGTACTCATGAAGACGGATAGCTCACTTCTTCTTAATAGTTTAAACCTTAATCCTACAATAGAGTTTGGTAGGAATCTAATACAACTGTAAGTGCATAGTTTATGCCGAGGAAGTAACCAAACCTTTTGTTTACTATCATACTACCATATTTATCAAATTGTCATTTATTCAGAAACCAAGCAATCCTTGAGAATCATATGACAAAAATCACAGTAAGTAAAAGATTAGTAGACAAAAATGTAAGGGTATTATAGTTAAATAATGATTTAAAGTCAAAGGATCCAAGAACTAAGACACAACTAGTTCTAGGCCTAACTCCTAACTCCATAAACTAGTACCCAGTGGAATTGTCATGCTATAGGTAACATGCCCCAACCTTTATCATGAAAGAGAGTGTGCGTAGCTTAAAAATATTTTTGCTTTTAATGAGGAATTATCCTCTTGATGAGACTGTTCCTTTTTGATGTGATAAGAGCAAAAAAATACAGGTTCCCATCCCCTTTTCATGAAGGATGACCCTATAATAAATCACTCATCTAATCGATCTTGGATGGCCACCCATGAAATAGCCAATGCTAGGAGTTGCCACTGATCATTTGGGGTTGGACATGATTAGATGCCTATTTAAACTGATATTTTAAGTTATGAAACTCAAAACATTGATTCCATGGTCTGCGTGGATCGATGATTTAATGGTTGGATTTAGGACTTAATTACATGTAAAAAGGTATGAACCTCCTCGTGACACTTAAAGTTAGCACCTTTCTAGCCATGTGCTTCTATTTCCTTGGTTTTAACTTGTCCTTATTTTATTATAGCCCCTTTTAATGCATGAATTTGTATAAATAAATCCAAGTATTAGATAAAATTTAAATCAAGTATGCATCCTGGAGAAGTACGAAACATAAGGATTTTCACAAAAATATTCTCTAGAGTTAATTTTTGAAAATTGTTAAGCACTGAAAAGATACTAACACAGAACATTGCCTTATAATTTTTTGAAAAAACAATTTTAAAAATATTGATGCAAGTTTACCACCATAAAGGAAATGTGTAAGTAAGATAATAAAATAAGATAATATCACAAAATAAATTGCATAAAATAACAAAAGGAAAATGGGGGACAATTGAAATGTATCTTGTAATTGTCATCGTTATCTAAAAACAACCAAGTCAATAATTTTGAGACATGTTTAGATCTATTGATTAATTGAGATGTGAATATCTAGTTTAAATTTTGCCAAAGTTTAGAATAAAGAGGAAAAAGAAATTTTAAGTCTTGACAATTCTTTTTGAAAAGCAAGGTTAAAGTATCCTCTTAAAAAACAGGTTGAAGTATCCTCATATATGAAAATTTTGGTAATTTTAAAAAAAATAGGGTTGAAACACTTAAATTGATAAAAAAATTGATAATTTCTTAACCAGATGACGTTTTTGACTAATTCTTGACAAAATAAGTGATTTTCGATAAAAAGGTAGCAATTGAAAAAAAAATTAACTTGATAAAATAAAAAATGCTCCTTCCTTGATCTGAGCCTAGGTGAAGGTTGATGCATGTTTTTTTGACTCAATGGGATTATTTGGGACCACTTATAGATATTCGAATGCCCTAAAATAGGAATTTCAAAATTTTACTTAACTTTGACTAATGTTTAAAGTAGGGAACATCATCATGTTGTGCTCCTTTTTGATTTTATTTCAAACAAATTGAGAGTTTCCAAGGGTTGAGTGAGATACCATTGGAAAGGTGACTTAATAGGGTTTAATGCCAAAATATCCAAAAAAATCCCAAAAATCTTCTTCCAAACAGACATAATTTTTTAAATTAGGTCTAGTGTGACACTGATAGCACATGTAGGGGAAAAAGTATAGCAAATTTTGAAAAATCATTCGTGACTCATATGGAATCATCGACCATAAAAGATACCTTTTTGGAAAGGGAATTTCACTAACCTTTTAGGAAAAATATTTTAAAAATTCAAAAAACCATTTGGTGGGCCAAATGGTCCAAACAAAATGCAAATAATTGACTTAAAGGGTTCCTGATTGGCTCAATTCGAAAAAGCATATCTCTTTCATTTGAATGGTCTTAGGGTAAATAAGATACTATTGGAAAGGTGATTCAATGCCTTTTCATGGAAAAATATTAGAAAATTCATGAAAAATGATTTAGCATTAATCTTGAATGATTTTCCAAGTCATGACTACTGTGTTGTTAGGGCAAAAACAAGGGAGTTATTTGGTTTTTGCAGGATTAAGAACATTCGAACATCCATGACAGAAAAGGATGGGTGCCATGGTTTCATAGACTCATTTACTCAATCTTGGAGTAATTTGGAATCATGAAATTACCTATTGACTATGTTACAAACACAAAGACTCCGCATTGAAGGATTAAGCTACAAACAACTTAGAGAACTA
Organism: Adansonia digitata; assembly: GCA_029448705.1. Taxonomy (NCBI): domain Eukaryota; kingdom Viridiplantae; phylum Streptophyta; class Magnoliopsida; order Malvales; family Malvaceae; genus Adansonia; species Adansonia digitata. Next base: position 29,922 of record JAQSVH010162630.1, on the reverse strand, counting down.
AAAAAGCATTTAATTTTTGAAAATGGAAACATTTGGCCTCAATAACCCTTGAATCTAAACATGAAAAACTTGATTTTTCCCCAATATTTGAAGACCAATGAATAAAAAACCTTAAGTCCATATTAATTCTCATTTATTGAGGTTAAAATGGCCTTAACTTAGGATTTTATGAAAATAGCTTTTTGACAAGCAAGAAACAAGCATTTTAACAAACAAATATAGTAGGCATGTTCAAATGCATAAAGATGACATTTAAGCATGAAAACAATAAAAATATGTGAAGAGATAAGGAAGAGAATGCATAGAAGTGTTAGTTAAACGCATGATATCAAGAATATTTCCATAAAAATGATATAAACATGCTTAAACAAAAAAGAAAAGCTTGCTAAAATTTCAAAACATCATTAAAACACATTTTCTAGATGGAATAAGCATATAGAAGTGAAGAAACATGATAAAGGGGTCAATAAAGCATCATAAATCCTATGTCTACCATATCCAAGGCCACAAGATGCATGGGAATCTTAAGATAAAGTCATGGTCAGCATATTAAGGCTCACTAGAATGATGAAAATGCAAAAATAAGCAAAAGAAAGAAAACTATACCCTAAAAACTTTAAAGACCTTGATTATGACAATGAAAATGTGGCTAAGAATGAGCTTGAATGCTGTTATATTAATGGAGGCATGTTGTTTTCAAGTAAAGTGATAGTTATTAATGGTTTTAGGAGGGTTTTTAGAGGGCTAATGGGGTAGATATGAGAATGCAAGTTTTTTATGTGATGGCTAATGTAAATGTGTGTAAAGGTACCCTTGGCTGAGCTCATAACATATCTTGTATAGGATTTAATCTCAACCATCAAAAACCTAGGAAAGGTAGGGCATTTAGGACATTTAGGGTAGACAATATGGTGACCTATTGTAGTAAGAGGCAATATTTTAGCATTTCATTGGTTGATGTAAATCCTTGGCAGCAAAAACAAACCATACATGAGCCGGAATAGTGAGCAAGGTTAAGCTTCGCTTTTCATCTATCTGTACTATAGCATGAAATTCCCTTATAACATGCCTAATGGACCTTTCAAAAATGTTAAAACCTAATGTTTAAGCCCAAAAATGAAGTCTATATAATTTAGGAAGCATATCTAAGATTGGATGATTTTTTTAAGCCAAAGTCATGTCCATATTCATGTCATTACAGTGAAAAAGTGTGAAAATGGCACAAAACAAGAAAATTTTTCCTTGTGGTATTCGATAAAGGTGCCTTTGAATTGATATGAAAAGCCTCCAAGTGTCGATATAAAAAGAGCCTCGTATTGATACGCAAGGCATTTTTGGCTTTCGATCTTGAAACAATGAGCCTTGTGTCGATACCAAGCATAAAATTTTCCCAAGTATTGATACTCCTTGGCCTTTATTGGTAAAAATTGACCCACGTCACAACATGGCTTGGATGGAAATCTTGACTAGCCTAACTTAAAAGGTGGGTGTACCTTTCATTCTTACATATATCTATATGTTATTATTTTTTATTTCTAGGGGCTATATTATTATTTCCTTATTTTTGGGGATTGAGTCATCGAGATAAGTTGCTCACTCGACTTGACCCTAAATAGTCATTATGAAATGACTATTTATTTTGGAGCAACCACCAATCTATTTTGGCTATGTGAGATTGGTCACCTATTAGAGTTTGTATTTTGAGGGTTATAAAATTCCTAAAAATAAACTCCAAGATCTACAAAAATACTAGAGATCTTATGCAAAGGTCCAGGAGTCAGCTACAATTACTAGTAAGGATCGATCCCTCTCATGATACCTCATTTCCTCAATAGTCATTGCAATAATTTCCCTTTGCTAAAGCAATAAGGATATTCTTTCTTATTATTAATCAAGGGTCGCTCTGAGTTGCTTATTTCTTTCTATAGATCTTAATTGAATGCCAGCGTCAATGTGTGCCTATTATTCTCGTTAAAAAACAACTACCCTGGCTACTTCTTTTAAAGTGTTAGCTTTCCATACTCTGAACTTTTCGTGAAGGTTGTGAATTTCTTTAGTTATTCACTTGGAGGTTCCACTTGAGCTCCCAGATATACTTGTAAGCTTTATTTTCTTATTCTGCTCAACCAATCTAGTTTCATCAACTTATACTTCTCCTTCATCCTTTGGACATCTTTTTCTTAAGCCTCTATCTTTATTTTTAAATACAACTTTTTCTTAAAGAGCTAGGCTTTCATCACATTATTTGTTTTGCTCTCTCTTTGTTTCTTCTTTTATCATATCAACTTTGTAAGGCATGAGGGCTTTGGTTAGATAGATACCTCGAGAATGACTATATATATCAAGGATAATCATGTTGCAGCCTTGAATATTCCTTAAACCATCATATCTTAGGACGATCTGATCCATACAAGAATATAACCATGACTTTTGTCTTTCCCTCTAGTGTAAAACGGTTAGCTGAAGTGATTTTCTATAACTTTACTCTTAATATTCAAGATCCACACTGGCTATATTAAAAGTCATGGGGGTAAACTACTGTGCCCAATACTGCCTTTAAACCAACAATGGTGCATACACTACAATGCCCCAGATACCCAGCAAAGGTACAAAGAATAGATCACCATAGTGATATAGAAGGGGTTTTACAGAAAACCAAGGTGCTCTCTATGTTACATCACAAGAGGCTAAGCTCTTCAATGTTTCGATCCATTGATCTTTGGTTTCTGACTTGGGCCATTTCTTCTTGATGAACTCTTGGAGAAGAACTCTTGGAGATATACTAGTAAGCTTTATTTTCTTATTCTGCTCAACCAATCTAGTTTCATCAACTTATACTTCTCCTCCATCCTTTGGATATATTTTTCTTGAGCCTCTATCTTTATTTTTAAATACAACTTTCTCTTAAAGAGCTAGGCTTTTATCACCTTATTTTTTTCGCTCTCTCTTTGCTTCTTCTTTTATCATATCAACTTTGTAAGGCAATGAGGGCTTTGGTTAGATAGATACCTAAGGAATGACTATATATATCAAGGATAATCATGTTGCATCCTTGAATACTCCTTAAAGCATCATATCTTAAGGCAATCTGATCCATACAAGAATATAACCCTGACTCATATCTTTTTCTCTAGTGTAAAACAGTTAGCTAATGTGATTTTCTATGACTTTCCTCTTGGTATTCAAGATCCATACTGGCTGTATTAAAAGTCATGGGGGTAAACTACTGTGCCCCATACTGCCTTTAAACCAACAATGGTGCATACACTACAATGCCCCAGATACCCAGCAAAGGTACAAAGAATAGATCACCATAGTGATATAGAAGGGGTTTTACAGAAAACCAAGGTGCTCTCTATGTTACATCACAAGAGGCTAAGCTCTTCAATGTTTCGATCCATTGATCTTTGGTTTCTGACTTGGGCCATTTCTTCTTGATGAACTCTTGGAGAAGAACTCTTGGAGATATACTAGTAAGCTTTATTTTCTTATTCTGCTCAACCAATCTAGTTTCATCAACTTATACTTCTCCTCCATCCTTTGGATATATTTTTCTTGAGCCTCTATCTTTATTTTTAAATACAACTTTTTCTTAAAGAGCTAGGCTTTCATCACCTTATTATTTTCGCTCTCTCTTTGCTTCTTCTTTTATCATATCAACTTTGTAAGGCATGGAGGGCTTTGGTTAGATAGATACCTAGGGAATGACTATCTATATCAAGGATAATCATGTTGCAGCCTTGAATACTCCTCAAAGCATCATATCTTAAGGCAATCTGATCCATACAAGAATCTAACCCTGACTCATATCTTTTTCTCTAGTGTAAAACAGTTAGCTAAAGTGATTTTCTATGACTTTCCTCTTGATATTCAAGATCCATACTGGCTATATTAAAAGTCATGGGGGTAAACTACTGTGCCCTATACTGCCTTCAAACCAACAATGGTTCATACACTACAATGCCCCAGAAACCCAGCAAAGGTACAAAGAATAGATCACCATAATGATATGGAAGGGGTTTTACAGAAAACCAAGGTGCTCTTTATGTTACATCATAAGCGGCCAAGCTCTTCAATGTTTCCATCCATTGATCTTTGGTTTCTGACTTGGGCCATTTTTTCTTGATGAACTCTTAAAGAAGAACTCTTGGAGATATACTGGTAAGCTTTATTTTCTTATTCTGCTCAACCAATCTAGTTTCATCAACTTATGCTTCTCCTCCATCCTTTGGATATCTTTTTCTTGAGCCTCTATGTTTATTTTTAGATACAACTTTTTCTTAAAGAGCTAGGCTTTCATCACCTTATTTTTTTCGCTCTATCTTTCCTTCTTCTTTTATCATATAAACTTTGTAAGGCATGGAGGGCTTTGGTTAGATAGATAACAAGGGAATGACTATCTATATCAAGGATAATCATGTTGCAGCCTTGAATACTCCTCAAAGCATCATATCTTAAGGCGATCTTATCCATACAAGAATATAACCCTGACTCATATCTTTCTCTCTAGTGTAAAACAGTTAGCTAAAGTGATTTTCTATAACTTTCTTCTTGATATTCAAGATCCACACTGGCTATATTAAAAGTCATAGGGGTAAACTATTGTGCCCCATACTGCCTTCAAACCAACAATGGTGCATACACTACAATGCCCTAGATACCCAGCAAAGGTACAAAGAATAGATCACCATAGTGATATAGAAGGGGTTTTACAGAAAACCAAGGTACTCTCTATTTTTACATCACAAGAGGCCAAGCTTTTCAATGTTTCCATCCATTAATCTTTGGTTTCTGACTTGGGCCATTGCTTCTTGATGAACTCTTGGAGAAGAACAAACAAGTAGGGCTTAACCTTATTTGCACATTTATCCCAAAGATGACTTTGTGCCGAAATATATAGTACCAATGCACTCCTAAAAAATCTCCTCACGACCTACTTGTTAGCATACATTTAGTGCTTGGATTATTTCAGCTAAAATGGAAGGACAAGATGCATATTTCTTTACAACCTATCTATCCCACAACTGCTTCCACTTGTCTAAGTACTCTTAGGAAGAAAACTAAGCTATATATGTTTAAAGCAAATGCATTGAGAGCTACTTCTCTATCGACGTGTACTTAGATTTATTCTCATAGGAACTACTAAGAAATAACACTACTATTCCTTTTTTGCTCAATACATTAATAGCCTGATTTGAAATCCATGTCAAGAACTTGCCCTAGTTTTTTGTGAAAGGTTATTGGGTTGCATTATTTACAACAAGTGGGCTCATTTCCAAAGGCCCTAGCTCAACCAGAGCTGAGATCTCTTCAACAGTTAGGGTCATATCATACTGGTTGAGTGAGAAACACTAAAATGATGGATCCCAAAATTGTATCAAAGCTCGAACCAATTGTTCATCCATTGTATTTTGAGTAAAAGAGCAATTTGTCCTATGTCTATGAAAACTAGGTTTGTTTTGCATTTCCCTAGCGGTCCATATCTCGGCCAATTCTATTAGATTTTTTTGACATAAATCCAGATAAATGAACTTTGATAGTTATTACATGAAATTCTTTGGTATAAATCCCTATGCTCTTTTTGATTCAACTCACACTCGATACAAACCTCTTAAATGTTTTGGAAACAACCATTACGTGTACTCGTTCAGCTACAAAGTTTGTTGAAAATTTAACTGAGCTAAAATTCTATTCTAAAGCAAGTGTACTTATATGTATATGAAAATGCACCAAGAAAAGGAAAAAATAAGTAAGTATCCATGCGAAATATTAAATTTGAAAAATAATAATAAAATGTCAAAATGAAAAATAATTATTTAAAGAAATGAAAGTCATAAATTATCTAAATAACTGAAAATAATCCAAATAAATGAAAGTAGTCAAATTGAAAACAAAAGAAGAAAAAGGTAATTTTATCCCCTCTTGTGTTCCTAATTTTTTTGGTAACATCTAAAATTGGGCATGGTTTTAACTGGGAGGTCACTATGGTTTACAATATAAGGTTTAGGTCTCTACATAGGTTCTCAAATTGCTTTGCATGCCCAAAAAAACTGATGAGGTACCTATCCTTAGCCATCATGAGTTTATGCTAGAAAAGATTCAATTCGAGTGGGAGTACTTCCATGCCATCAACAAGCCTAACACCTCGAGTACGTAAGAATTTAGACTCGGTAGGCTTTTCACTTGCCTAGACAGAGGCTAACACCTCAAAAGGCAAAGCTACTTCAACGTTCCTAAAATATTAAGTCACCTATGCCCCCTCTATAGATCTAAAGGAGAAAATATTGCATACCTTTAGTGTGTGCGCAGGGATAAACAAAACCCTTTATGACATAACATGGAAAACAAAACCCCTATCCTAAATCCCTAGAGGACAAAGAAAACAAAAAAATAGATTAATGCAAAATAAAATAAAAAGAAATATATTTTTTTGAAAATATAGGGAATCATAATTGGTGGAAACCGACTCAATCAAAATTTAATTGACATATAATTAATTATAAGCCTAATTCTTTAACTAGTCCCCAGTAGAGTTGCCAAGCTATCACAACATGGCTTGGTTACAAATCTTGACCAGCCCAGCTTAAAGGCAAGTGTAACCCTCGTTCCTAAGTATATCTATATGTACTATTTTTTTATTTCTGGGGGCCATATTATTATTATTTCCTTATTTTTGGAGACCAAGCCATTAAGATGAGTTGCTTACTTGGCTTAACCCTAAATCTTCATTATAAAACAACTATTTACTCTAGAGTCACCACCAATCTATTTTGGCTAGATGAGATTGGTCACTTACAAGAGTTTGTATTTTGAGGGTTGCAAACCCCTAAAAACAAACTCTAAGATTTGCCAAAATAACAGAGATCTCATGAAAGGGTTCGGGAGTTAGTTACAATCACATGGTATTCAAAAATCCATACCTATTAATTACAAATTAACTTAAATTTTGACTTTTATTCAATTTCCATATTTGATATTTAATTATGATTCTTGTATTTCAAAACTTTCCAAATTCTTAAATTTACTATTCCGTTAGAGAAAATCGGGTTTTTAATATTTTGGAAGACTAAAAAATCTTTTGCACCCTACTGGAGAACCAGAGGAACACAAAAGTTTTTATCATCCTCTTTTGTATCCCACTAGAAAACCAAAGGTTGGAAAATCAAAATAACTTCCACACCTCATCAAAAAGTCGGAAGAATATGAAAGATTTTATTTTTGTAAAAATTTAAAAATCCCAATTTTTATTTGGAAAATGATATCTTGTTATTAAAATAATCCATACAACACCTCTCATATGCTAGGAGAAATGCCATGTATTATTTTAATTCGGAGACATTGCCTTAATTTTCTGAAAATTCCAGGTTTGTTAAAAATAATACCATCTATCCTAGGACTTGGTTTCAACTACATGTATGAAACTAGACTCAAATGACTCAAACACGGTTGATAAAGCCATAATATATCTTAAAATACCTCCCACATGAAAGTATCCTAGTAACTCTAAAGGACTCAGTTTTAATGCAAAATTACCAAAATGCCTCTAAGTGTACTTTTGACTTGAAAAATCCTAGTACCCCTAAAAACTCAAAAATGATCATAAAAGATTAGCATATCCCTAATGCACACTTCGCAATGAAAGAATCCTAGTTATTA
>JAQSVH010162630.1:0-17872 GCA_029448705.1 Adansonia digitata | reverse complement strand
GTGTAATTATCATAACCCTAAGTAATTGACTCCATGTGTTTAACTTGTATAATTTGACTTTTTACAAACTAAAGTATACCGAATGAATAAGCTGCTAGACTCCTTTAGGTATATGACTTATACTTAGTGAAAGCTTTACTTATAAATTAGGAATCATAACTTCTATAAAGAGTTAAGGTTATCCTCTAAAAAGCCATTATACGGGATAGTGAAAATGAACGAGGCCTTGGTCATTTACATGTCAAATGATAAATTGTTCACATGTGGTGAATAATCATTTCATATAAAGAGTATAATGGAACTATAAAATAAGCTGATCAAGTAGTTAAAATAGACCTTAAACTTATGTTGATCATAGATATCATATAGGGATATTACACATATGACAGGGTCATTGAAATAAATGGCTATTATAAAGCTTATGTAATATGGTATATAATTGGGAGTGCAGTGTTAGTTCTTTAGTGGTATGACTCTGAGATTAATAATTATGTGATTAATTATTTGATATAGAATATTAATACACAGATTATTAAATAATTATATATGTTCAATTGGTCCCTCCGCTAGCTTAACATAATTCCTTAACAGATGGTTATTAATCAAAATATCCATAGTCTAAAGATTCTCAATATGTGAAAAGGTACACTAGATACTTTTTTTTAGGGTGTAGGCATTTGCTTTGGTAAATATTTAAAAGATAATTTTTAGGATTATTTTTTAGAATATATATTTAATTTGATTAAATATTTATTTAGACAAGAATTAGTAATTAAAATTAATTATATTTATCTTTTCGTAAATATATAAATTAATTTAACATAAATAGATATGGGAAATTAATTATTTATATAATTAATTTAATATCTATTAAGTATTGTTTAAATATTTATTTATAAATGAATAATATTCTAAATAAATTAAAAAACCATTTTATTTATTTATTTTTAATTAGCGGTTAAATTAATTATTTTACTATAGTTAATTTTATTTTGATAATTAGTACATGATTATCCTATTTGAATAAAATTGCCATGAATTTATTTCGAATTATAATTGGAATTATAAAAAATTATCGGGCTAAATAAAATAATGATTTAATCAAAATTAATAAGTAATCAAATTAAACAAGATAAAGTCCTTAAAATAAAATTAGGCAAAATAATATATGGCTACATTAGGTTTGGTCAAATTTAGGCCATTTTCACATTGTGGTTGGTGGTAACAATGGCTTTAAAGAGTGGGTGAAATAAGTAATTTTAGTTAATTAAAAATTAGGACCCCCTTATTATCTATTATAAATAAGAGGTGGTGCCTAAGGTTTTAGGTTAGACCATTTGTGCGACCCTTAGAGTTTCTAAACACAACATCCAATGATTTTTAACCTATTCACACAAAAATGATCTTGAAGGAGAATTAAGCCACCCTTAGAGTTTCTAAACACAACATTTAATGATTTTTAACCTATTCACATAATCTTGAAGGAGAATTAAGCCACATGAATCCAAAGTTGATTGAGACAAAGCATGCCCACACACTCTACCATCTGGGAATTGGAGAATGGTGGAGAAAGCTAGTTAGTTGAACTTTTCACATGGATCTAGGAATTTTTGGATAGGATTTGTAGATCTATAACTCAAGTACTTAATTATGGTGGTTTTATTGTATATAACAACATGATCTAGTACGATCCAGTTTATTTTTTTTTTTAAATTCCACTACGCAAACTGATTTGTTTTTCCTTCAATCCCATTTTCCTAAATGCTCCCACAAAAATAAAAGCCACATAAAAATGAGATAATTAGTGAAAAATAATTAATAAATGATTCTTGCAGACCACAAGTAGCATACATGTCCTAGCTCCAATGGTTATCCATATAGGTGACTGTTGAAACCTTCTTGAGGCCCGATGGTTCTCTAGTGCTAGCTAGAAGAGTTATCAATTGTTAACCAAAAGGTAACTTTGAATCTTGAATCAAACTAGAACTGAGAAAAGAGAATGGAGGAAGTTTGCACCAAGCAGAAAATTTCTCAAAAAGATAGCACAAACTATGTTTATGTGCAAGTTAGAATATTTTGGGAGAAACTAAACTTTATCTTATAAAATATTATATCAAGATATTCAGCAGCTTCTTATCTCAAATTTTAGGCAAAAATTCTCTCTAAAGCCTTTACGCTATCGTATCTACATTTACAGCTCAATCCTACTCTTAGTCGAATTTAAAATGGAATAATTTTAACCTAATTAAAACTTCCTAAAAAAGTTAAACTTATTCTTCTCGCTTTAGGCTAATTAAATGGTCATCTATTCCTCACTTTGCCTTAGCCAAATTCCCTTTTCTTATTGAGCCAATTAAATTAACCCAACAAGCTTGGGCTACAAGCATGGATAATGGCATAATGTAGGGGTTTTGGGCCAAAACTTGTGCTTCCACGAATTTAATTCAATTAATTCAATTTTATTTATTCTAAATAAATAAATAATATTTATTTAATAACTATAATTATCAAATACTTATAAAATATGGAATAAATAATTTGGAAAAACAAATTAGCTAGTACATACACATTCTTGTAGATTTTATCAATATAAAATCCTTAACTTAGTTAAAACTATTTTTAACTTAATTTTAATATTATTTAATATTAATTGTCAAATAATTAATATTACATTAATATTCAAGGGATTATAAACAAATATTGAGATAGGAAAATTTGATTCTCAATCAAATCCCGAGTCTAGGTGAAATCTTATCTCAAATGAAACTAGTGTTTTATCTACCTTTACAATAATGTCTCAATTTAGACGTTATTTTAATAAGACAATCTTATTATTAGTGTCTGAATTAGATAACAAAATCTTGATTTCACAAATCTGATTTTGTCTCAAATAATTAAACTTATTCAATTAAGTCAGTGATTCAAATTACCTTTTATTTAATTAGGTCATACTGAATTAAATCCTAGATTAATCCAACAGTTCAACCTTTGCGTATGACCTATATGTTCCCAACATGTTGGCAATGAACATAAATAATGTCATTAATCATGTTCATAGATCAAAAGCAAGATCTAGCAGCCCATCATGATCACCTAAATATTATAGAGTTAGTATAACCTTACAAAAACCTTTTAGTAATTAGCCTATTAGTGTAGTTGATCCTTTCACCACATATCTCAGATTGAGGATGAGCATGATACAATATCTACCCAAACCTCTGTCCATATTAGTTCTTCCAATTCATGGTTAATTTTCATGGATCTATGAGGAATTATTCTTTATAATCCAAATATATGCTTTGGCCATAGACTTTAATCCAATTAACCGTAGTTAAAAACACCCAAGATATGTCTCTAATGTCACTCCAAGTGGTAAATCCTCTCTAAATCATTTATTCATCGACCAAATGATTTATGCTAGACCTAAAACCACCTTACCATAAGATCCATCTCTTGTGGACCTATTTGTTATGGAATCAAAGCATAAAACTCCTTATACAAGATGACCTGGTATCATAAGTTCGAAGACTATTTTACACGACTGGCATATGAGAACTTATTCCATAGACAATTGAATCATTTATACCAAATGGAGTTCTCATTTAGGCCATGTTCAATGAACTTGTTTTCCATAAAACAAGCACCCATATGCTATTACCAAGTATCTTGTATATTTCAACCTTTATGAGATCAAAGGATTGCATGCATCCCATGTATAGAGGCTTAGCATGTACTAGTCTTTGCACTGTCGATGCCTTGTCTTGACATATGATAACTAGGAACACTTTTAGAAACACGACTTTAATGCATAAAGATCTCATTATCATAATTGATTTACTAACTTTACAAGGCCATTATCTTTTAGGGCTTCATCCATTTATTGTTTGCATAAGCGTCAATCATGCCACAACATGAAGGAAAACTTATGTTACTTTAACTTAGTAACTTGTATATAGTTATTTGAGCATGTATCCCATGTTCCAATCCAATTGGTTCAAGGGCATACACCAACATTTCCTACTTGTAGTTGAAACAATTGCATTGTCCTTAGTGTCTACATGTTGGATAATATATTAGTTCATCTTTTGATAATCTCTATTGTCAAGTTATAAAATTATTTGAATCACAATAAGACTTAGATTCCAATTACGTAACCTAATTATCTTACAACTATTGGAATCATTTCAAATAGCCTAATAGCCATAATCCAAAAATAAATCATTTTCACAAGCCTATAATGAAATAATTTGTTTTATGTTTCATGGATATAAATATGTAATCTCTCTAGTTTGGAACTCTTTCCAAAATTACATCCAATTATGTATAACTTTAGTTTGTCACTAGTTCACATATATTAACTTTTAATATCCCAAGAATACTCCCACTAAGTCTTATATTTTTCATGAACATTAACCTTTAAGAATTCATGAATACTCCTATTAATCATAGTAAGTATAAAGATCCTTTTGCATGGGATTCAATCTTAATAAGATTCAAATTCAAGTCAGGCTTAAATTAATCAATTATTAGAATTTGATAGACCATGATGCAGAACAATTCTACTAAGATTTATTAAATATAGGAAATCAAAATACATGACATCTATATGCCAGCAAAAGATAGATGTTTGAAACATTTATCCTAAAACTTTCTAAAAATTGATCCATTAAATCGAAAACATAAACATCTTATGTTTAAAATAATAAATCATAAAATGAAAGTTCTTAATAACTTTCATGCATAGAGGCGCAAGCTCAATCTGTGTCATCCGGGTTGCCATTTTCACTAATGGTTTGTCTTCATTTATCCTTTTCCTTATCTTTATCATTGCTCCCTACAATATGTTATAATAATTAGTACTGATAATCAGCTATCATATATCTTAGGAAAATAAATGAATTTTTGAAATTAAACCTAAAATAGAAACTGGCTTTTGCTTTTTGTCCTTGACTGATTCAAGGTACTCTTTGCAGTTTCTCCTACAATGACCAAGTTTTCCATAATGATGACAAATACCCTTATTAGTTCCATCTTCAGCTTTTACTCCACTAGATGGCTTTAAACTTTTTGACCTAATCTTTCTTGATTTCTTCTTGTTTCTTGGTTTTCTTAGAAGTAAAAGTAGGAGCAACTAGACAGACTGCCTTATTAGTGGTGAGAGTCTTTTCTACCAGAGACAACATGTTAAGCAATCTTGGAAAAAATGTAAGCAATCTTGGAAAAGATGTCTCCAAATGATTCATGTTGAAGTTTAACGCAAATTGTTAAAACCTTAGAGACAAAGAGGAAAAAACTAGATCGATGGCTAACTTATTATCCGTCAACCAACCCAACTGTTCAAGATAAATAATCCAGCCAATCATTTTTAGCACATGAGTTCTAATAGGTGTACCTTCAAACATTTTTGCTTGGAATAATTCTTTTGAGATGTCAAACCTCTTAGTATGCCTTTGCTTATTGAACAATTCTCTATGGTTTAGGATGATGTTCGGAGCTTCTATGCTTTCATGTTGCTTTTGGAGATCGAGTGCCATGGTAGCCATCATCACACATGTGGCCTGCTTGAAATCATCTGTATGAACTTAGTGGGCATTTTTCTCTACTTGAGAAGCCTCAAGTTCAGGCTCTTCAAGTACAGGCTCATCAAAAACATAAGCCTTATGCTCTTGTGTTAAAACAATGTTAACTTTATGGAGCCAGTCAATAAAATTTGGCCCAGTCAACTTGTTAACATCTAGTATGCTATATAGTGACAAATTAGAAGTTATACTTCTTATTTATATCCTGTATGAAATCAAAATAAATTGAATATTAGTAACATACATAAGATAATGATTCAATTAGGTTTTAAAACTAGAATGATTATTTTTCATTGCTTTTGTGTAACTATAGCCTTTAATACGAGGGTTTTAACATTTAAATCCTATTAATGAGCTAAGAACCTTTTCATCCTTACATAACCCTGAGTGAGTCAACAAATCATGCAAGAACTAATTGAGTAGGCAACTTAATTTACTAATTGCATTTCTATGCAACTCTAGATTAGTTAGGTGGTAACCCCTTACCTAAATACATATTATGTAATTTCACCTAACCATCGCCTTTATTATTACATGGTTAAGTGCGATACATCCCAACCATGCAACACTAGTTGAGCATAATCCATTGCTCATAACTCACATCATTTAGGCGAAAGGGACTTGAGTGACTCAACAAATCACTCGTAGCTGGTCTTGGATATCTTGTTATGAATAATGGAAAACATCTAATAATGCTAAGGCATGAACTCAATATTTTACGAGAGATTTCTTTTATCACATTATTATTTAAGTCTCATTAATTCGCTTTTGATTCCATAGGCATTTATTTCAAATGCATACATATCATATATATATATATCAACATAAAATAATTCTATCACATACAATCAACTAGGATGATTATAAACTTTCAACAAGCTAGTTTCCTTAAGCCATTAGGAAACTAGGTGGTCAAATTCCCAGCGATAGCAATAGCATACTATACAAATCTTCATGGTGATCTCCTTGGAATTCATATTGGTGCCATCTTTTTTGCATCTTAGAGTTCATAAATTCTCTAATACAAATCTAATCCTAGTCCTCTAAATATGTAAAAATTATATGAGTTTGAAGAAAACTCAAGTTACATTCAAAATGAGTAAGGTGAGAAGAGTTACAACCCTAGATATTAAAGAGATAAGGTAGGGTTCACAGACCCTATTTCAAAATATATATCAACATAAATAAAATTAACCATCCATAACCTAGTCAAATTAAAGTCTAAGTCTATAACCATCTTTCATGCTTTAATAATTATGGCATACTAATGCATAGCTAATATCACATGGAAGTCATATGTATGCAATGCTTGTATAAACAAATTTATAACATCTAACAAAGCATCTATAAGCATAGGCCACAGTGATCAAACACATTTAATCTTAGCCTTAATCTGGACATTTACCTAACATTAGGTGATTTGCCTCAGCAAGGACAAAACTTTATTTGTATGCTCAAATTTAGATTTCTAAAATTAACATATTGAAAGAATTAAAATTAAAGTAACTTATTTAATTAAATAATTCAAGAAAAAAAGTTTCCAAATCCTGATTCTTTTAAAACATGTTTATGTAAAGAATCCTAGTTGAATTAAACTTCTTTAAATATTCCTAATTTTTAGGAATCAAGTTCTATTAGATAACTATTTATCTAATCCAACTTAAACTCTTTGATAACTTAAGGAATCCAATTCTTAATTATGTGGAATATCACTCCCGCTAGAAAACTACCTCTAATGGAAGTAGGAATCTAACAATTAATGTCCTTAGTTTTTTTGGTAGTCTTTTCGCCATGCCAATAGCCTGTGACTACCACTCTTAGATGATGTTTAGGTGTTGCTTCATATGCTAGAAAATTAGATTAGATGCTGCAAAGAACTAATTCAAAGTTGTATCCAAGAAGGCAATAAACTTGCCCCTAATCACGTCATAAGAAAACATAAAAAAGTGGCATTACCTAACTAAAAACCCTTCTTTTGATGCCCAATTTTCCACAACTTTGGAGGATATTAACAAACTTGATTTTAAATGGCAGAAAATAATTCAACATGCAGCCTAAGTTTGAACCAAAGTATCAAACTCAATGGCAAGAAATTGCTATTCAAATCCCAAATCACATGGATACATCTTCTATGGATATGGCATCATCATGCCTTGATTTTCAACAACCAAGATCCATTCAAGGATCACATATTGTTTGATTAACTTGCTGTTCTAAAGTGTAGCAAACCCATGGAACTTTTCCATAAATATTTCTTGGTGCGTAGAAAGCAAGAACAGATAAAACAATAGCCAAAAATACCATACCATGCGATTTCATCAAGAACATTTAAGATTGGAATTCTTTGCTTTAAATCATATTTAATTAAATCAAAATTGAATTTTAGTAAGTATAATATCATAAAACCAAATCATAAAAAATCAATTTTATAACAAACAAATCATCAAGAAAAATTTCTAGAGAAATCATAAATCACAAGAATAAGCCTTTTGATTTCATTAATTCAATGTGAAATTGATCTAAATCAATAAAAACTAATTTTTATTAATTATTAAACCTTTTAATAATAACCAATACACATTTTAAGCATGCTATCTAGAGTTAATAAAATTTACAAAAATTATTTTATAAAGTTCTATGGCCCAAAACTTCAATTTTGGCCAAATTCCCTTTTTTTATTTGGCCATCAAGTCGGTCCAAAAAGCTTGGGCTACAAGCATGGATAATGGTGCAATGTAGGGGTTTTCAGCCAAACTTGTGCTTTTATGAATTTTATCCAATTAGTTCAATTTTATTTCTTCTAAATAAATTTATAATATTTATTTTGTAAATATTATAAAATAATTATAAAATATTAAATAAATAATTTGAAAACATAAATTAGCTAGTACATTCACATTCTTATGGCTTTGATCACTATAAAATCCTTAATTTAGTTAAAACTATTTTTAAGTTAATTTTAATATCATTTATTAAATAATTAATATTACAATAATATTTGAGGGATCATAAACAAATTATTTGAGATAAAAAAATTGATTCTTAATTAAATCCCAAGTCTAGGTGAAATCTTATTTCAACGACAACTAGTGTTTGTCCACCTTTACACTTTATGTCTCATTTATACATTATTTTAATAAGACAATCTAACTATTAATGTCTCAATTAGACAACAAAATCTTGATTTCACAAATCCAATTTTGTTTCAAATAATCAAACTTATTCAATTAAGTTTTTTACTCAAATTACCTTTTATTTAATTAAGTCATACTTAATTGAATCCCAGATCTAATCAGATAGTTTAGCCTTATTATGTGTGACCTATTGGTTCCTAACATGTTGGCAATGGACATATATAATCTCATTAATCATGTTTATAGATCAAGAGTAGGATCTAGCAACCCATCATGACCACCTAAATGTTAAAGAGTCAATATAACCTAACAAAAACCTTTCAGTAACCAGCCTATTAGTGTAGTACGATCCTTTTACCATATAGCCTAGATTGAGGATGAGCATGGTGCAGTGTCTACCCAAACCTTTATCCATATTAGTTCTTACAACTCATCGTTAATCTTCATGGATCTATGAGGAACTATTCTTCATAATCCAAATACATGCTTTGGCCAGAGACTTTAATCCAATTAACTATAGTTGAGAACACTTGAGATATGTCTTTACTGTGAATTGGAGTAGTGAACCTTCTTTGAATCACTCATTCATCTACGATATGATTCATACTACAAAAATAACCCTATCATAGGCATCCATCAATTGTGGACCCATTCATGATGGAATTAAAGCATAATAATCTTTATATGAGATGACCTGATATCATAAGTCTGAAGATTATTATACACAACTAGCACATGAGAACATATTCCATAAATAATTGAGTTACTTATACCAAATAGAGTTCTTATTCGGGTCATGTTCGTTAAACTTGTTTAAAAAAAAGCATCTATATGCTATTCCCAAGTATCTCATATACTTCAACCTCATGAAATCAAAGGAATGCATGCGTCCCATGGATGCTTAGCATATACCAGTCTTTGTGCTTTATCACTAGCTTGTCATGACAATATGATGACTAGGAACACTTTTAGAAACATGGCTTTGATGCATAATGATCTCATCATTGTAACTGATTTACTAACTTTGCAAGGCCATTGTGTTTCAAAGGCTTCATCTAATTAGTGTTTGCATGAGTACTAGTCATGCAACTAACAAGAAGGAAAACCTATGTTACTTTAACTTTGCAATTTATATATACTTATTTGGGCATGTATCCCATGTCCTAATTCGATTGGTTCAAAGGCATACACCAATAATACATAGACAAGTAAATTTCATTTTTGGCACATTAGAATTAATTTGTCATAGTAAATCATGCCCCAACTTAACCTTAAATAGCCAGTACGAAATGGCCAATTGACTTAGAGTCACCACCAATTTATTTTTTGGTGAGGTGAGATTGGTACCTATTGAGTTTGTATTTTAAGGGTTACGAACCTTCAAAAAGAACTTTCGAGGTCTACATGATAACTAGAGATCACATAAAAAGGGTTTAAGAGTCAATTACATGAAGAGTGAAACGTACCCCCTTCATGATGCTCGTAAATTGGTACCTATTAATTACATGTTAACTTAAATCTCAATTCCAACTGGCTTTGATATCTGATAGTTGATCATAGTTCTTGCATTTAAAAAAAAAAGAATTTCTATACGAACATTATTATTTCGTTTAAAAGCAAATCTGGTTTTTATCATCTTTGAGAATGAAATACTTTCATATCCTGCTAGAAAACTCAATGGAACATGAAAGTTTTATTTCTAGAAATTTAGAAAATTTTTATTTACTTTTTCTAAAAAGGATATCTTATTATCAAAATAATTGACGAAGTCCCTCTTATATGTTGGAAGAAATCAATAGACTATTTTAACTTAGAGACATTCCTTGATTTTAAAAAGTATGTATTTTATTTGATAAAAAAAGTTAAGAGTCAATCTATTTCTAGAACAAGAACTAGGATGTTTTAACAGAAAGTACAAAACTAACCCTAATGATTTGGTTTCAAAGGAAGGTATGAAACTAACTAAAAAAGGCTCAATTTTGACAAAAATTATGTAAAATAAACCCAGTAAAAGGTATAAAACTAAACTTAAAGAGGCGTGGTCTTGACAAAAAGTACAAAATTGACTTAACGGATTCAGTTTTGACCTAAGGTATGAAACTAACTTAAAAAGGCTCGGTTTGAGTAAAAACTATCAAGTTACCCTAGATGATTGATGTTATGTTCAAATTAGCCTAGATTGCCCTATTATGATGGAAATTGTTAAAAGGCCTCTAAACTTTCAAAAATTACAAAATGGTCCCTAAATGGCTTGAAAATGCATGATCCCTAAACACGTTTAAAATTATAGGAAAAATTGCTAAATGACCTTTAATGATATAGCCAAACATGGAATAGCCTTAAATGCATGAAATAAAATGTTTCGAAAAATTACAAATTAGTGCTTGAGGTTTGGCTATACATGGAAATATCCCCAGATGGGTTTTAAAATTATGGAAAATTTCTAATTTGACCAGTAAAACTTTAATTACCACTAAAACAACTTCTAATAGTCTTAAAAATTAAAGGGAAAAATCACAAAAATTCCCCTTAGATTTGACCAAACCAAGAAAATTGCCTAAAAATATTAATTAAAAACCAACATTATGCATAGCCATGTACATAAGTTCTATAAAATGGAATACGTTTTCATGACTTCAAGATTATATCCACACCAAAATAAACAAGTAAACCCAATGACAACAAAAATCAAAATGAATTTTTCATGAATTTAAGCTAAAATTAATAAAAAAATCAAATAATATAGATTATGGCTTCCACAATGGTGTTGGTACCATAAGCTTAAACAAATAAGAAGCTCTCTTTAAAGGAGTTGAAAGACAATAGAAAGCAAGTAAATAGATATGAGCAAAATAACTTCAAATACAACATTTTTGCTCAAGGTTAGCCACCACAAAGGTTTAAAAACCTTAGGCTTAAGCACTTGCCTAAGTAAAACTTAGGATCATTAAGCTTTGGTATCAACAAAAAAATAAATAAATAAACAAGAATATTAAGAAAAATAATTTGCTTAAGCTTGGTATATTTAAAAAGGTTAGAAACCTTTAACTAAAGCTATCACTTGAAGCTTCAAGCTAAGATCATCAAGGCTTCAAAGAAAAATGCTTGTAAATTAAATTGTACAAATACAAAGAAAAAGAATAAGATCAATGGCAGAAAATGGTAGGAATCTACCTTAACAAATCTCAAGAACTTTCTTTGATATATTTTTATGTTGTTACTTCTTTTCCTTTCTTTTTTTCTCTCAATTTTTCTCTCAATTTTTTTAACAAATAGTGCCCCCCAAAAGGGAGGAACTTCTTTTTTTCATAAAGGAAAAAAAGGTTAGGCTAAGGCTTGAACATTCCTTGTCCGAATTCCCTCTCTCATTTTTCCTTTCATTTTTCTTTTTAATCCTTTCAATCAAACTTTTAAAGGCTACCCCCATTTAATGCTGCCTCTAGCAATAAACTAAGTGGGCACTAAGTGTTCAGATTTAATGTTGCCTTGATAACAAGTTAAATAGGCACTAAGTGCCAACAAGTAAAGTCATGCTAGTTCCTTTTCTTAAATCCTAATGACATTTTATTTTGGAGAATTTGAACATCGATTTTCTTACAAGGTTTGGGTTCTCGAGTTCAAGCAAATTCTAGTTGAAACTTAATGCGATTGAGATTAAGCCTATTCAAAAATAGATGCGAACATCATTTAGGAAAAAAACCTAACGTATGTTCTTCTAGTTCAATTTCCTTTTACCAATAATCTGCTAACCAAAACTTGTACCCTAACAATGCCTTCACTCCTACCCAAAATAATATAGAAAGAGTAAAGACGAATAATCAACAAAAAAACATTGAAGGGTTTTAAAAGGAAAAAAATGTAATGGATTTTGACCAGGGTGGTGAGGGCATGCCTTGCCTAACCTCAAGGTGGGTAAAGCACACCTTGTATACCCCCAAGGCTCAAAAGTGCACCCTACCTGACCCAAGGCTCTAAGATGCATCCTGCCTACTCCTGGGGCAACCAAGGTATGCTTTACCCACCCCCAGGCCAATTCACGAAATTAAAACCCTTCCCTTAGTTTTTTCTCAAATAGTATAAAATAAAAAGGCAAAAAAATTAAAAAAGCTTTAAAAATTTTGAAAGAGAAAAAATACAAGAGAAAAATGAAAACAAAAAAAAAATAGAATTGACAAAAAAATGACTAAATGCACCATTTGAATCCCAAGCAAAGGCTATCTTTCTTTTTATCTCAACTCTCTTTTTTTGGCACATACTCTCTTCCTTTCTGGCATAAGCTATCTTTCCTTTTTGTTTTTCTTCTTTTCTTTCCTCGTTGCATTCCCTCTCTCTCTTTCTTTCTTGGCAAAGAAAAAAGGCAAGGGACATATGTTAGCAATTGGCTAATATTAAACAAAATATAGCAACATGATATGAATATCATACGTTAATAGAAATGAAAACAATATGATAAATACAACACTATATGTTTCAGCATGACAACATAACATGTTTTATTTATATACATATATATATCATATTTGTGTTTTAGAATTACATCTATGTTCATATGATTGACAAAAAAAGAGACATGTCATGTGTACCAAAGTAATCAGTACCATACCATTGCACATATCATGTTGTTCTAGTATAGATATGTATCGGTACTTATGTGTTTCGGCATATTGTTTAGGATTTATCAATATTTTTCAAATATTCAAATTCCTTAATAAATATTATATATATGCAAATATACCTCAATTACATATATATATGTTTATATACAAATATAAATTTTAAAATTATCTATATTTAATATCCAAAATTTTCAAACATCAAATAAATAAATATAAAAATATTTTAAAAATATAGTAAATTATTATTAATTAGGTTCAATAATATAATTTAATAAAAAATTTTAGTTTTAAATATAATTATAAAAAAATGACAAAAGAAAAAATTAAAAGTTAATTTAAAAAATCAGAATAAGAATTAAAAAAAATTAAAATCTTACACTCACTTGTACAAGTTAATACATACCGATATTAACCAGTATAAGCTAGTACAATCATACATACTAGTATAAAAATCAAAATGATATAATATTAGCACCATTTCATTTTACCAATAAAACTAGTACCTTTAAACTAGTATATGCAGAAGGAGAATTTTGACTAATCAAAATTTTATCTCTAATTAAATTAAATTAATTAGGTGATAAATAAAGAAGTGAGATTCTTTTAGAACTCTATCATAAATAGACCAAATTCTTTAGTTTTATCTTTAGTTAAACTAAATTAATTTAGAGATAAACAAGAGTTTTATCTCTAATTAAATTAAATTAAATTAATTAAAAGATAAATAAAGGAATTTTATCTCTAACTAAATTAAACTAATTAAAAGATTAATCAGGAAGATAAATTCTTTTAAAACTCTTTTATGATGAAATCATATTCTTTATGAACTCTTTTTCACTTGGCTTACTGGTACTACAAAAAGAACCTCTCATAAGCCATTCAAGCTATTAATTCCAAAATTTAGAAGCCTGAAGAAAAAACTTTGAAGATCCAAAAGCTTTTCAAAGTTTTAGGAAGATTTCTCTAAAGAATTAAAGGAATCGTAGAAATTTTTGAAGAACACTTGAACGTTTTCAATAAATTACAAGAAAGCTCCTTTCTAATCTTATTCAATCAACAAAAAAAATGCTAAACCTATTTTCAAGTCTAAAAGACCCTTAGAGCTGGTGTTGTGTTTTAAGATCAAGTATGAAGACCCTTGAAGCAGATTTCAAGATCAAGTCTAAATACCTTTGAAATATATTCATGATTAAGTCTCAAAGTTCCTTGAAGCATATTTCAAGATCAAGTCTTCAAAACCCTTAGACTAGATTTAAAATCAAGTCTCAAAGGCCCTTAAAGCAAATTTCAAGATCTAATCTCAAAGACCCTTGAAGCAAACTTTAAGATTAAGTCTCCCAAGACCCGTGAAACAAATCTAAATTAGGACCAAGTTATTTGAAGACCGTTGGACCAATTTTCATCAATTCAGGATTAAGTTAGCAAATGACCCTTGAATTAAATTTTCTTGCTAAAAAAAATCAAAGGATTTTTTATTTTAAGAATATCTAGAGATTGTAACTTTAAGTTTGATAAATAAAATTTTTATTTGTCTTCAAATTTTCCTTATCATATTTTTAACACTACGTGTGTACAAATTTCTAGCACACCCAGTGGGACAATCTTTGTCTTTCACTTTTTTTCTTTAAATTCTAAGCTTTCAAATCTCAATGGCCCCTTAAATGAAAATCTTCAATATTCAAAATCTCAAATCTTCTCCAAGTTCTTTTCCAACTTGGAAGGTAGAGGAAGACATATCTACAATATCACTTAATCGTTGCTTATCTTTAAATTTAGATGTCGTGGTTGTAATGACAATTGTCATTACTTCCTTAGAAGAATAAAAGGCTCTCCTAGCAAAATCCATAGAATCCCTTACGATAAGCATAAAAAAAAGGATGATCAAATTATTTTCATGATGGCACAGAATGAAAGTCTAAATGGCAATAACCAAGTTGCTGCGAGCCAAAATCAACATCAGATTCTTTAAGAAGTTGGTGAAATTCCTACCAAGGTTGTTAAAGAAAAACTTCAAAAAGTTTCTTTTGATAACTTAAAGAGCTTATTAAAGAAGCTATCAAAGATAAAGCTGAAAATGTTGTTTTACCTTTCTACACTTATCCAAGCCATATTCACAAAAGATCGATCATCTGAAGATGCTTGAGAATTATCAATATTCGAAGTTCCAACAATTTAATGGCAAAAGTCTATGCCAACATATTGCACACTTTGTGGAAACTTGTAATAATGCTAGTGCTAAAAGAGATTTAAGGTAAAGCAGTTCACCCAATCATTAAAAGGCAATGCCTTCGATCGGTACATTGATAGCTGGGAACAACTAGAGCATGAATTTTATAAATAATTCTACAGCACTCATCACATAGTCAGCATGATTGATAATAAATCTTTTAGTGGTGAATGAAATCATGAAGGGGTGAAATGATTCCATAAAATCTTTTGCAAATTAAAACTTTGATAAATCAAATTAAAAAAATCTTTTGCAAATTAAAATTTTGATAAATAAAATTAAAAAATAAAAAAAAAGCTTTGGAGTTACAAGTTATTGAATAATAATAAGCAAGTAAAGAGAAGGGAAAGAGAAGTAAACTCAATGAGTTAGAGAGGTTCAGCTTTAATTGCCTACACCTTTTACCTCGACCTCACTTGCTTGGATTTCCCCAATTCACTAACTTGAATTGTTTTACCTTTCAAGGCTAATTGTTTTACCTTTCAAGGCTAAGGTGTAACTTTTACAACTTTCTATCTTTTTCTGAAGGCTAAGATAGAGCCTCTACCCTTTCTATTTTTCAATGGCTAAGTAAGAACCTTATCTCTTTACAAGGATTTTGAGTGTAAACAAATAAAACCTATAAAGGCTAGGTGTTTAGAAGAGATTAGGCAAAAAAAAAAAAAGATAACAGTTTTAAAGATAGAACTACAAAGAATACATGAATAGATAGAAAGAACTAATCTTATACACAATGAACTACTTAGAAATATGAAATAGATAAAAAAAATGACTCTAAGCTTTATCTCTTGGTACATTATAGTGTTGAAGGTGTTTGTTAGCCATATTAGCTTTGAATTAATTTCAATTTTGATACAACTAAAACTTAAGCTTAATTAGTTTGTGTTTAAATATTTTCAAGATTAGTAATTTTCCATGAAATATTTCGTAAACACTTTAAAAAATACTAGAATATGTTTTAAACTCCTTCAAGCACTCAAATAAATGTTCATAGTATATACTTTTATAAACTTTTTAGATAAGTTTTACATGTTTTAAAGCTAAGAAAAATTATTTTCCAAAAAATTTTAAAGGGTTGTATTGAGACAATGGATAAATGTATCGATACTCTGTTTAAAACCCTCAAATGTATCGATGCAAATTACTATGTATCAATACAATATAGTGAGCGTCAATACAAACACTTTATGTCTCGATAAATTGCTTGGCAATAGCTGAGGTTTGGCTAAAATCCCCGAATATATTGATATAAATGTGTCATATCGATACTTAGCTTTATCGTATCGATACAATAGCTTGTACTAGTCATATTTTTAACTCATGTATTGATACTCTTGGTATTGTATCAATGCAACAGCATAGGGAATGACAAGAAATGACATTTATAAAGACTTCAACGACTATATTCCTTCACCAAATTTTCCTAATGGCTATAAACATGTTCAGGGCTATAAACGTGTTCAGGGCTATAAATAAGCCACTTTAACACCTTCAAGAAGAAAAAGAACCAAGAGATTATGCTTTATTGATACTTTACTCTAGGAGGTGGAATAGGGTCCTACAGCACAAGAGAGTCAGAGGGGTACTAGAGTTAGTACTCTAGGGTACTTTCTGATGGTAAGTTAGTTTTTGGATTTTCAGAGACTAATACAATAGAAGAGACCATAAAAGGGAAAAGATGCCTTTACCTTGGGTTTGTTTTCCCTTTTTTAGGCATTATTAAGGGGATGTGCTGTCAGATGACGTAATTGAGAAACAGCTAGCATCGAGCTAGCGGTCAAGCTACCGTGTCTTGTAGCCAAATTTGTTAGTCAATCGCCATTCAGAGAGAGGTGTCAACCTTAAGGTCATGTTGTTGTCAAGTGGTCATATCCATGTCTCCTTATGATTTGGCGATCAGAGAACAGCTTGGTAGCCTTTTTGTTAAAAATGGCTATTCAAGCGATGACACAGACTGTTGATTGTCCAAATGGCATAAGGATTATCCTCTCATATGCATGGCACGTAAAGTCATAGAAATTCAAAATTTAAACATATGAGTTGTCAGTTATTACAGCTACAAATACATATAACAGGAAAGAGAAAAAATCTTTAGAGGTGATTTCAATGGCACGACATGATAGAAGAGCAAGGAATAATAGGTGGACACATGGAACATAAGGAGAATAATTAGAGATGATTTTTCAATGATACATCATAGCAAAAAAGTGAGGAATCATGGGTAGACGTGTGGCAATAAAGGAAAAGGTGGAAGGACAGGCTGATACTGGTACGATATGATAGAAAAAAGAGTAATCAGGGGTGAACACGTAAGGC
>JAQSVH010162621.1:13535-25029 GCA_029448705.1 Adansonia digitata | reverse complement strand
TTAAACTATTTCTAAGAATAATGGATACTGTTGCAAATTGTGCCCTTAACTGCAGTGGTAGCAAGTTGGCCTAATGATTTTTTTGTATTGATTTTTATTGTTTAAGACTATCCTGGCTCTCACAAAAGCTTGCCAAACCTTACTCATTGGTGTTTTGACTTCTCTAATGCTTTTTTTCATCCAATAACATTTTTCATCGATTATCACATTCACCCTCAGTTTGGCATGGTTAGGAAGTGGGTTGGCTCCAACATTTGGTCTAAGCCCTTGTTCGACCTTGATCATACATTTTTCTAGTAGACCCTATACCTTTTTCTTAAATGAGGTGTAATTCTCAATAGAATGACCTTATGCTTTGATGTAATACTGATAATAAACATTCTTATCGTACCATTTGAGGTACAATAGTGATCTTAGGTTTATGAATTCTAGAGCCTCTGGTTGACCTGTCAATAGATGAGAATAGATCATTTTGTAGGAGTAAGGTAGTGGCTCAAAGTGTTCCCTTTCTCAAGGTGCTTATTGATTGTTTAAAGCTCTTGCATTATTCATCTTATGAGGTTATGTGCTTTGGGCTGTGTTTTGAATGGGATTTAGTGCAAAGGTCATTATTAGAGCAAACCCAGTAGAATAAACTAGTTATGGTGCTAGTGAAAAAGGGTTAAAACTTGGATTCAACATTTTAGAGAGGTATAGAGCTTGCATTGGATGTGGATTTGGATAAACCTAGCATATCATTCACTAACAGCATTCATCTCTTTCTCTTTACCCTTATTTATTGATATCTTGACTAACCCTGATGATTTTCTAATGAACATCTTGCGACTTTTGATTATGTTATTGATTATTTCACTCGATAGAACCACATCGGTGAAATTTTTTACGGCATTTCCTACTAGCTTTTTGTAGTAGAGAGCTTATAAAGTGGTGACAAACATGACAATCATTTCTTTTTTAGTCAAAGGACAATGAACTTAAGCTGCCTCTTCTGTCCACCTCTGAACATATTACCAGAAGCTCTCAAAAGCTTTCTTTTCGATGTTCATAAGGGAGGGGCAATCCGGAGCCCAATCGGACACATGCTTATATTGTTCAAGGAAAGTATAAGCTAGATCCTTCTACATCTAAATTCTTATGGGGTCAAGCCTTATGTACCATTGGATAGTTACCCTAGTCGAACTATCCAAAAAGTGATGAATCAATAATTTCTTGTTCTTTTCATACCCAGATGTTTTATGATAGTACATGTGAAGCTAGGCAGTGGGGTCGGTAATCCTATTGTATTTTTCAAAATCAAACACTTTGAACCTAGGCAGGATAACGAGACTCAAACTAGCCCTAATGATTTTGCATTTACGATCCTAAATTTGTCACTTCCTTCAATAGCTCAAAGGCCCTTCTCTAGCAATTGATACTTGTTTAAGTCTTCATATTTTTTGAGGACTTTTTGCTTTTTTTTATTTCATTTGCTCATCGAGATCCAACACTATAGTCTTTATTAGTGAAGAGCCTGCTCTTTGAAATCTTTCAACCAGGTAGAATGATAGTGCAAGGTTGATGTAAATGAAAGGCTGAGTTGATGGGATATTTGCTACCAGAGGATGTTGTCCATGCAATGCCCATCATTTAAGTAGGTTCTTTTCACACATCGATTTTGCTTGTTTTCTTTTTTCCTTCAAAGCTTCAAACAATAGCTTAGTTAATTTAGAATCTGAGCTTCAAGTTTTTCATTCTTACAGAGTGATTGTTCTTAAGACTCACTATACATGAGTTCAAGTCTTTCAATATGAGCTAGTTGATTGTTTTCCATCATTTTTCAGTGATTACAAGTGTTATATCGATGATAAACTATAACTCTCATGTTTTAGAGCACTTTTACTTTAAATTATTATTAGATTAGACTTTTATAATATGAATATGTTTGATATGATAAAAATGACTATGCGACCATGAAGATAAATAATTACTGACATGAATAAATAAAACAACAAAAGAATTATATTAGTCATGCAAATGCAAAAAGGACGATAGGATAAAGGGCGGCTCCACTAATAGCATCTTTCATTAAGGCAACAAAATATCATGATTACTCATGATTACATTTGGAAATGCTTGACAAGGTTACATTGCTGGATTACAAATTCCAAGATAATTCTTGTCCAAGGATTGTGCCATATCCAACATACATTTGGCTTCCAACCAGGCCACTTGAATCTGCTTGGTGAGATAGCGATAGTGATCTTGATGGTTTTGGCATGCCTAATCAATTGTCTATAGCCATTCTTGCTATCGCTGTTCGAAGGTTATTGCTAGTTCATTGATTTGGTCTTGGTAAGCTTGTAAAGAATGTTCTAGATTTCGATTCTGAGTGTCAAAGTAACATTCTCGACGTGGTTTGCCTTCAAAACCCAGATATAAGCTTTTATTCATCTATTCTTCCTCTGATAGGTTAATGCGAGGGCATGAATTCTAATGAGTATTTCCCTATTGGCCCTAACATCTTCTTTATATCAGTGTAGTTCACTTTTGAAGGCACTTACTTTTGCTTCCCACTTAACTGATGACTTTCTCAGGCATTAAAACTTGCTTGCTTGGTTGAGTGCCACATAATCTTTCTTCAAACTCTTAAGATCTTCCTTGAGATACTTTTTCTTTTTGATAGCCTAGTTCACCTCACTATCCTAAAGACATAGGTTTATTTCTAACTGACTGTTCCCTTCCTTTAAGTGAGCAATTTCCTTGTTGAAGGTTGCCTTTTCTTGTTAAAAGTCTCAATTAAGCAATTCATTCTCAAAGGGAAATTTATCAACTGCAGCTTGTGATGCTCCAATAGTAGTCAAAGGTAAAGAGTCACTGATGCGTCGAGTCCTTCACTCGTCATATCCCATGGTTATACTACTTCTTTTCTAATATCTCTCCATGCAATAAGTCTATTTCCAAGCATGAAAGGATAGCTGAAGTTTTGACTTGTAATTAGGCTCAACATAGTAGAAATCCCATAACTTTGGGCATTGGATAAAGAAGATGAATTGTCAACATAGAATTACCGGAGGACTAGAATAAGTGTGTAGCTAGTGCTTCCCCATAATCCATGAGTGATACATAACTTTCTTCCCTATAATCCACGAATGATACATAACTAAAATCTCTGTAGCAATTTACCATGGTTTATGGTGTGAACCAAATGGTTTTCCATGTCACCTCTTTTTTATTCAAGTTTTAGAGTTTACAGACCCATTATTCTCCAGACTTGTCTTGAGGCCATTTCTTCTCGAAGACATTAAAGATAGGGCTAAAGTTGATAAGAAGTTGACACCTATTTTTCTTAGGGACACAAGTGATAGACGAGCTAGATATAAAGAAGTAATGTGCATTTGATGAAATGACCTTTATTGATTTTCTTGCAAAAATTGAGAGCTCGAATAGTTTCAGTAACAATAGTCGATATGGGATTGATGTTGCAATAGAATCAAGAGAAGAGATTTGCTACAGTAGGTCCAACATAGCCTAATATTTTCAAAAATATGGCTAGACCATATATTGCTAAAGTATAGATATCTTAAATCTTTTGGTGGTCAACGATATTCGCCATTACTTTTTTTAGGTAAACCATAAGATGTACTCATTGCTTCCCTTCATCTTGATACGATTTTTGATCTTGGATTTCGTTGCCCCAATGATTTGAACTAATCTCTTCTTGAAGTTTAGAGGGTTCAAAGCCTTGCAATATATTCTATCAGTCTTGGCTCTCTCAATATTAAGTAATGGGTATACTAGTCAACTGCGATTGAATGTTAAACATCAATATGCTGGATTCTAAAATTAAGATGCTATTTATGATAGACCAACATCCAAACGGACCTAGAGCTAAAAGGCAGTGTCTCTAAATCTTTTCGTGAATGATTCCTTCACTGTATTTTTCCAACTGGTCCATACATACTTCAAGTCTTGCTAGTCATTTCATGCATAGTTGAAATATATACGGCTTTATGAACATTCCCATTTTCAGGTTGTCAGCACTTGGACCATGCTTGGACTTTCTCAAAAGGCTTTAGATCTAAAGTGGAATATTGCTTTCTGATAGATGCCCTATGATGAACATTGAACCATTGGCCAATTGTCCCATGATGATGATGATTATGATGAAATAATGCATGTGTGAAAAAGAAATTAAGGGAAATGAGTTAGTAAATATACAAAATAATAGGCATAAAGATAAAGGAATGAAAGAATAGCAACAAAAATGCATCATAAAGTTTGCCCCAAAAATAGGTGGTATGATGCCTAAGGGCAAACATGATGATCATGAATGATGAGACATTGAACGGACAACATAATGACATATTTGCATTAATAATTGCCTTTTTACGAAGTAAAACAATACCTTGCGAAGATTAAGACTGACCATTTTAGTGGTGATGTTCGTTCATCATGATTTATGGCAAGTACACTTGACAGCTTATTTTGGTTAGATATAACTACTTTAGGATGGCATTGTAGATAATGGTAATCGCTTGTAATCACCCACTAGAGGATTTTCCATCAAACATAATGGCATATCCTAAAGAGATCATCATGAAAATAAAAATAACAAACATGAGTGACAATGTTTGATCATCATTGCCCACATAACCATGTATATAGAAGTAAAGGTAAGAAGGGTTTCCTTCAGTGATCCTGCCTCTGAGTTATTCTAGAAGTAATCTGGTATGGTTTGACATGGTTTAGCTCATAGGGTTCACTATATGGCTTTAAATTGATGCCTAATTCAATATCCAAATCGCTCCTCTGTCTACTAAGAATAGTCAAGGCACCCTAATCCTAGGTCCATCATGGGTTTGACAGAACAAGTTTGATCCGATTGATGTATTTTCCTATGCAAATATGGAAGGGTACTCACGAGAGACATAGGTAATTTACACCCCGAAAGGTCTTGCCATGCCTATGCAGAGGGTTACTCACGAAGTCGGATGGCTCACTTGCTCCTAATAATTAGGATACTAACTGCACCATGGTGTTTGGCGAGAATCTAGTGCAAATGCAAGTGCATGGTGTATGTTAGGGAAATAATCAAACCTTTCTGTTTACCCCCTAATACCATACTTTTTCATATTAATATTCATTCAGGAACAGAGTAGTCTTTAACAATCACAAAACAAAGCCGTGAAACATAAAATGTTAGAAAATAAAAATAAAAGGGAATTATATCTAAATATCAAATGAAAGCTAAAAAACCAAAGGACGCGTAACACATAGTCAGTCATAGGCCTAACTCTCTTAAGTGTTCCCAATGGTGTAGCCAAGCTATTGCCATGTACCTTTTTTTTCTCTTCGGATGATCCGAAGCTGGTGCGTATGCTTAAAAGATATATGGTGGTGTGGTTGAGCCTGTGAGTTATCCCTTAGTGAGGATTTACATTAGGCATGCTAATGGGAATAGGGGAGAGACTGTTAGACAAATCACGTATCTAACTAGTCTTAGGAAAATTACCATGAAGCAACTATAAAATCAGAGTGGCCATCGACTATTTCAGGCTAGGCATGGTCGAATGCCTAATGAAAACAATATCTCAGGTTACAAAACTTGAGGCATTGATTTTAAGGTCTGTAAGTTCCAAAGATTCGTTAGTTGGATTTGGAAGTTGTTTATGGGTGGGAAGGATTAGCATTCCCCATGATGCCCAAATCAATACCTACTAACTATGTCTCACTTCAGTTATGGCTTAATCAATTCCATTTGGTCATTATTTAGATGTAATCCCCATTATATGCATAAAGTTTTGGTGGAAAATATAAATCCAAGTTTTGAAAGGATATTTATATCACCTATGTGCACTAAAGGTATGAGGAGCATAGTGATTTTTATAAAAAAATTTTTGAATTAAATTTTTAAAATTTTGATATACCATGTAGGAACTAGAGAGATATCAACATGGAACATTGCCTCGTAAATTTCTTTGAAAACAAGTTTTAAATATGAGTGCATGATAGTCACTACAAAAAGGAAATGTGTTAGTAAGTCAAAAAGGTATATAATAATATCACAAACAAATAATCAGAAACAAAAAATTTAAAAAGGTGGGATGCTCGAAATGTATCTCATAATTATCTTTGATTAATAAAGAATTATTGGGATGGCAATTTATAGATAGGTTTGGATACAATGGTAATTTGAGGGAGGAAAAAGATTTTAATTAAAATAATTCAAGGTGTTCAAAAGAGAGAATATTTTTTTATTTTTTAAGCAAAAGTGGGGTTAGATTATCCCCTTGAAGAGGTGGGGTTGGAGTATCCCCAAAAATAAAGTTATGAAAATAATTAGGAATCTCAAATATATCTCTAAGAGTAAAATCAAGTTTTTAATGGAAAACAAGGTTGGAATGTCCCCTCAGAGTGGTGGGGCTAGAGTATCCTCAAGAATGGAAATCTATGATGATTTGAGGAAATAATTAGGAATTTTGACTAAATCCAAGAGAGAAAATTCAAGTTTTTTAGTGGAAAAATGGGTTGGAGCATCCCCTTAGAGTGGTAGGGTTAGAGTATTGCTAAAGATGAAAATTTTTTATGTTTTAAAAGAAAATATTTTTTTTGAAAAAAAAAATTGAAAATAGGAAACTATTGATTTGTATAAAATATATTCTTGTCTTAAGCCTTGATTAGAGCCTAAAGGGTTTGTATAGCAGGAATCGAATGTACTTTGTGATGTTCGAATGTTTCTATGAAAATGTTTCAGAAACTAGGTTAAAAATACGAGACAACATTATGCCATCTCTATTCCTGAATTTATTTTAAGTTCATCCGAAGGCTTCAGGGGGTAAATAGGGTATCTTTGGAAATGTAACTCGATGAGGATTAATATAAAAATATTTTTAAAATCTTAGAAAATTACCTTCTAAGCAAAATTAATTTTTAGAGTTAAGCCTGTTTTGACACTAGCATCATGTATGAGGGAAAAGCTATGATGGACTTTGAAGAATTGTTTTGGGTTATCCAAACTCATTAAATCATAAACAATATCTTTTTAGAAAGAGAATTTTACAAACTTTTTAGGAACAATATTTAAAAATTTTAGAGATATCATCTAAGGGTCCAAAATGTCCCAAATAGTGCATAACATGTTGGTTCTAGAGGTTCCAGACAACAAAGGTTCAAAAATTCATAACTTCCTTCTTTGTGATGATCTAAGGATGAACAAGGCATTGGAAAGGCATTCTGATGTCCTTTAAGGAAAAAATATAGGAAAAATTCTGAAAAATTCTTTTATGAATTAAAAATTTTTAAACTCGGACTATGATGCTATCAGAGCAAAAATTAGGAGAGTTATTCGATATTTTTTTGTTTTTCCAAGGATTTGCTCAAATCTAGGGCATTGAGCATCCATGATAGAAAGAAATAAATAACATGGGTGTCACAAGTTCATTCCATAATCCTAGAGTAGTTTGGGATGAAGTAACAGCCTGTTGGCCAAACCACTAAAGAAGGTATTGGACTGAAGATCATGGCTTAATATTGTAAGAAAAGAAAACAACATTTTATTTCCATGAATCCAAACTTGGAAGTTTAATTTGTCTATAAGATTGGAGGAGTAATTTAATAAAAACATTAAATCAATGCTAGTCCCCATTATTTCAAGGTAGCATAGGCTTAACTTAGGATTTTTTGAAGAATCAAATTTTTCTATAACAAACAAGCATGCATTTTAATAAATAAATCATGAATAAGATACACCATACACAAATATAAACAAGTATTACATATGCAAACACGTAAAGATGGCATTTTGACATGGAAAAGGTAACAAAAATGCAAGGAGATAGCAAATAAGATGTGTGAAAATGATATAAACATACTTAAGTGAAAATAAGCATGCTAAAATTTTCAAGATAGGATTTTTTCCATGAAAGTTCTTAAAATATAGAAAATGAATGAACATACTTAATGCATGTTAGGAAGAACATTCAAGCATGTGAAAATAGATGAAGTATGATAGAAAATGCATGAATAAGGGATTATTTTGATGATAGAATGAAACAATAGAAGTTTGGCCTACCAAGCAACATTAAGGCCTCAAAAGAACATCAAGATCCTAAGACTACCAAAACCAAGGCAACAATAATGCGTGAGAGTCCTAAGATGGTCATGGCAGCATAAATAGTTCATTGAAATGATGTAGATGATAAAAACAAAAAATTTATAGAACAAGGTAGAAAAAATATACGAAGAAAAGCTTAAACTTTCCTCTCTACTTGAAACAGTGACTTTAAGTTCAGTTCCTTTCCTTTTTTTGCTATTATTTAGAAAGGAAAGGATGAAAGGAAGAATCTTTTTGTTCATGGTGAGGTGTTTCAAGGATGAAAATGTATGAAAGGTTGATTTTTTAGAGGTTTTATAGTGTTAGTTTTTGGGAGCTACGAGAATGAAGTATGGAGGTCAATAGAAAAGTGTTTTGGGAGAGTTTTAGGGAAGATTTTTTTAAGTTGGCTAGAAAAGTCTGTGTGTCCCCTTTACTGAGCCAACTTTTTTTTCTTAAATTTAAGGGCCAGCCAATGCTTTTAGGAGACAAAACAAGGTTATTTTGGATCTTTCATTCAAGTAATAGGGGACATCTCTAGCTACTATGCCAAGCTGGCCTTCTTCGCATTGATTTTGCTATGTTAAGTAATTGGGCAAAAAGGCTGCAGTAGCCTGTAACCAGAGATAGGCCTTGCATGCCCACTTACAACCATATATTTCATGAAAATGACCCTTGTCATTGGCTATTTGGGCTTTAGAAATTTGTTTAAACCCAATCACGAGCCCATAACTAAGGAATGATATGAATTATGATGATTTTTGAAGGCTAAAAGATGGCTCGAGATAGGCAAAAATTCCTTAATGTATTAATACAAAATATTTTGTATCGATACATAGGGTAACTTTTATGCATGAGTATCGATACAATAAGGTGTGTATCCATATGAAAAGCAAAAAAATATTTCTAATCATCCCATACATTTTTCTTTAATATGACCTACAAGCATTTCTAACCATACCCAAAAATTTTTTTCGCTAGTGCCGTGTTGCCTAATAATGCCTGATGACATGGCACTCGGTAGTCATCCCTCATTTATTTTTTTGTTTTCTAATTTTATCATCTTTCAATTAAGTCCTAGGATGCCAAAAGTTGGCCCAGACAAAATGATTTGTCTATACCTCTTAATTAGGAGCAGTACTTACCCACAAGGCTTTCCAAAAAACCTTTTGAGGCCTAAGGGTTACTAGATAAATATGGCACTTGTCATACTGTTGCATCTGGTAACCAAAAGAGTGTTATGATAAGATGTCAAGGAATCTGAGTGAAGAAGCATTCATTTCATCTTCCCAATTGATTTATAAAAGCCCAGACCTTAGGCCATTTTCACATCGACTTTTGATACCATGGTGTCAACCGCCAAAACTCCAACATTTTTACTTAACATCAAGAGTCCTTAATCATAATTTTTAATATTTTTAAATTTTTGACCTTTTTTATCAATATGTCACACCTAAACTGCCTAAACCATAGAGATTCTATTGAGAAAGAGAATATTTAAGTTAAGAATTCTTAAGTTATATGATAGAATCTTAAGTTATATGATAGAAAATAGTATACTGACTCCACTTGTAACTCTGCAACATAATGGAGAGTCTAGATGAATAAAAACTTATTAGACATGGTTAGATCCATGATTTATCAGGTTAACCTTTCAATATCCTTTTGGGTGTATGTCGTAGAAATTGCAACGTACCTTTTGAATAATGTTCCAACCAAATTGGTTGATAAGATACCATATGAGATATGGAAAGGTAAATAGACAAACTTGTCTTATACTAAGATTTTAGGATGCATGGCTTATGTAAGGCGTTCAATGCCTAATAAGCTTTGAGCTAGATAAAAAGATATAAGTTTGTGAGGTATATTGAATATTATTTTAATAATACCAATGAGCAAAATGTGTTTGTCTCAAAACATGGGCTTTTTTTTAGAAAAAAGTTTTTTCTTAAAAGGTCTACTAGGAGTAAAATTAATGTTGAAGAAGTCCAAAAACCAAAAATAAGCATTCCATTGGAACCTGAGCCTGTAGTTGAGGCATTTAGTGCTCAATCTAAAACTCTAAAAGCACAAATACTCCACTAATCTAGTAGGATAGGGCAAGCTTTAGAGAAATATGGATTTCTCATGGATCAAAATGACTTGCCTTGTGACACCAAGCCTACCACTTTTGAAGAAGCAATGTCTGACATTAATTTCAAAAAATGGCTTAATGCTATAAAGTCTAAAATGGGTGCCATAGAGGTTAACCAACTATGGATTTTTGTTGACCCACTTAAAAGGATCAAACCTATAGGCTAAAAATAGGCTTTTAAGAGAAAGACCAATGTCCATGGCAATATGCAAACATATAAGGCCAAACCAATGGCAAAAGATTATAATCAAGTTAAAGGCATTGATTATGAAGAAACCTTTTCACTAGTAGCAATAGTAAACTCCATTCAGATTATGCTTGTTATTGCCACTACTTTAATCATGAGATATGCTAAATGGATGTGAAAATTGCACTCCTTAATTGCAATTTGAAGAGAAGGTGTATATGACACAGCTTGATGTATTTATATCTAAGTCCAAATCAAGAATGTACATAGATCAATTTATGGATTTAAGCAAGCATCATAGAGTTGGAACATCATATTTGATAAAGCAATTAAAGAATTTGGCTTCAAAAGGAACTTTAATGATTCTTGTGTTTACAAGAAGGTAAACAGACAGGCCATTATTTTCTTAGTGCTTTATGTTGATGACATATTGCTCATAGGAAACAATATACCACTACTATAGGTCCCTAAGGAATGGCCGTCCAAATGATTCTCAATGAAAGACTTGAGAAAAGCAGCATACATTCTAGAAATTAAGATTTATAGAGATAGATCAAAATGATTGCTTTGCTTAAGCCAGTCCTTCAACATAGACAAGGTGCTAAAGAGATTTAGCATGAAAAACTCTAAAAAAAGAAACTCATTGATGGTACATAGTGTACGTTACTTGAAAAGAGATATGTCCTAAAATATTAGATGAAGGGACACAGATAGATATGATTACATATGCTTTAGCTGTAGGATCTATCATGTATGCCACGTTATGTATGAGACCAAATGTATTATATGTTCTAAGTGTCACAAGCAGATACTAAAGCAATCCTACTATGGGTTACAAACTACTGTAAAGAATATCCTTAAATATTTACAAAGGACAAAGGACATCTTTCTGGTTTATTAAGGGGCTAAACTCTTTTTAGGGGTTATACTAATATTAGCTTCTAGTCCTATTGTGATGATAACACATCACAAAGCAATTATGTCTTTACCCTTAATGGTGCGACAATTAATTAGAAAAGTTCCAAATAGGCTATAACTGTAAACTCGACAATTAAAGCTAAATACATCTATGCGTGTGAGGCTATAGAAAGGTCATTTAGAT